>JAASGW010000332.1:0-32675 GCA_023334395.1 Phytopythium sindhum
AAGACACGTATGCAGAGAACACTCGAGAATGTTTGAGAACATTCCATGTGGTCGTAATCATTGATCACTACCGTGAGTGTTGGTGTATAAACATGAATCAGGCATCATGTTTACGACACCCGGCGATCCATGAGGATTAGTATGGTACACACTAACCCGTAATTGGATTGCGCCATGTAATAGGCATTAGGGCCCATTACAGGTGGAGGACGGCCTACTGCAATCGGCAAGCCTGAAGTTCTTCGGAAAAGGCCACACAAAGAACGCGTGTGACAGGGGTTTCGCGCATGTGAAGCGCCACATGGCGGAGCCGTCGTACTGGGCGGTGAATAGCCTCGCCGAGGCTGTCAGCAAGGGCGCGAAGGTCATAGACACCATCAACCTTGACGAGGCCGACCACTCCTTCTGGCAGTTCAAGGGCTTCTTCGAGCCGCGGTACAAGAATGTATCCGGTATCCAAAAGTTCCAGATCTTCACGATGACGCGCGATAACCCGGGGCAGGTCGAGTGCAGGCGCAACCCGTCATCCGAGCCCAACATCTTGAACCTGGGGCGCACCAAGGCCACGAGCCAGTCTCCTACTGCTGCTACGTTTGCTGACACGTGGCGGGCGGTATTGAAGCCCAGCGACCTACCTGCCAACCCCGAGAAGCAGCTGGATCTGTACGCGAAGATCCGCCTGTACGTCCCGTTGGAGTACTCGGACGACCCACTCTACCAGAAGCCAGCGGCGGATGTAGAATGTAACCGGGCGAGCTCTACACCCGGTTATTTAGGCTCACACAGGTGCGCTGTATGAGGAAGCGAAACTCATTAATACTAATCTGTACGAATAACGTACATATTTACAATAAAAGAAGGGTTTAGGCTTTAGCGCAAATCGAAAACTAAATTTACAAAGTTAAGCGCCTCGTCTGGCCCTGCCAGACGAGCGCAAGGTCCCTAACCTCTACTACCCTATATATGCATTGTGGGAGGTACACGCGGTTGGACGTGAGAGCCTCACGTGAAAGGAAGAACTGTGACTGGTAGAAATCGGGGGCTTTCTACCAATTGGAAAACTGGAAAAGCGCGGACAGCCAATGGGTGGCTGTCCGATAATACAAGGACTTAGTATGGCATACACTAGTCCTGCTAGGGACCGAACTGAGCCTAGTGTGGACACACCAAGCTCGCACAGTACAGTACTGGACTCTACCCAACAGCGTACCCCGGATACGCTGTGTGTAACCCTGTTACATAGAAAGCAGAACTCGCGACATCAAACGACAGCGGCAACAAAACGCCAAGAAGAAGCGCAAGCAGCAGGCCGTCGACGAAGGAAAAGAGAGCGTGGTGTGAAGGTGGATGCGTTAGCGATATTTTTGATTAGTTCGGGAGAAGTATTAATGATACTTTTGTTTACACTCGAAGTTAAATTGGCCCACAAATCGCAGTGTTTGATGCGGTTAGAGGTCGATTTTGAACGATTAAAAGGTAGCTTTAAAAAGAGCGAGCCTTGCTTTATATAAATTACCACAAAAATGAAAATCGGGAATTTATGAAAATTGTCGGTACACCATCTTCAAACGCACGTTATGCATTCAAAATTTTGAATTTTGGTGGGCTTGATAGCTCAAAGTAAAGCTAAAGTACCGAAGATTACCCTGGTATACATGGTTTAATAACCTTAAAACGCTGTAGTGATACTTTTGTTTGGGTTGGACTCAAATGGGGTACGTACCCCTTGTATCCTACAAGTGTAAATGTAACAGGTGTACGTTACCCAGTGTAACCCACGCACTTAACTTCGACAGGCGAACTTACCGTGAAACGCTCCCACTCCATGACTTGTTCTTGTGGCCGCTCCAGTCAGTCGACGTACAGCCACTTCGCGCATTCATTTGTCCATTGGTCGCCCCGCTCCGCTCTCGGCGCTCCAACGGCCACCAGTCGCCCCACCCCCTGCCTCGACTCCCACGGCCTGCGTCTCTACGCCCCCAACCATCGAGATGGCCGTCACGACGCCGCTGGGCGGCGCGTCTCACTGCCGCGGCGACGACCACGAACTGTCGCCGCTGCTGCGCGCCGCGCGACAGAAGCAGCAGGAGCATGACGCGCTGGTCGCGCGCCGGCAGTGCGTGGACGATGTGGAGTTGCAGCCGCTGCCAACCAATGACGATGCAGACGGAGAGGGCGGCGGCGCTGCTGCGGAGCTGTCGACGCTGCTGGAGCTCGTGTACCCCGTTGTGCTGACGTCGGCGCTCGAGTTCCTGCCAAGCTTCACGTGTATCGTGCTCGCGGGCCACATGGACTCGCCCAACACCAAACAGTACGTCGACGCCTCCACGCTATCCAGCATGGTACGTCCGTTTGCTGCCCTTTCAGATTGTATGACCGACAGTTCACTAATGACGACTCTGCCTGCAGTTCACCAACATCTCGGCGTACTCGATTGGCTTCGGGCTCACGTCGGCGCTCGACACGCTGTGCTCGCAGGCGTACGGCGCGCGCCGACTGGGCAAGATCGGCATCTACTTCCAGTCGGGCGTGCTCGTTATCGCCGCGTGCATGCCGGCCATCTTCTTCCTCAACTGGTACTCGTCGAGCTTCCTGCTGCTGCTCGGGCAGGACCCTGAGGTGGCGATGCTCGCTCAGGAGTTTTCGCGGCTCGTGCTGCTCGGCGTGCCCTTCGTCTTCGCCTACGAACTCGTGCGCAAGGCGCTTCAGGCGCAGAACATCATGGCGCCGCTCGTGGCCATCGCGGTGATCGGCAACGTCGTCACCATCGCCTTGGGCTACTGGCTCACGTACCATACGAGCATGGGTTTCTACGGCATCGCGCTCGCCCGTGCGCTCGGTAATGTTGTCATGCCATTCCTGCTGCTCCTCTACTTCCGCTTCCACCCGGAGCACTTGTCGCAGTGGTGGTGCGGCTGGAACTTCCGCGAGGCCATGGATCACGTCGGTCTCTTCCTGCGTCTCGGCGTGCCCGGTATGCTCATGATGATCATGGAGTGGTGGGCCTACGAGATATTGTCCCTGCTTGCCGGGATCCTACCCAACGACATCGTCGCGATGAGCGCGCACGCCGTGCTGCTCAACGTGTCGTCGCTCGTCTACATGACCTTCGCAGGGCTGTCGTCGGCCACCAACATCCGCGTGGGCAACTGCCTCGGTGCCAACCGACCGAAGCAGGCGCGGCTTGCAAGTAGCGTGGCGCTTATGCTCACGCTGGGGCTGTCTCTGACGCTAGCGACGGGCCTATTCATGGCGCGCGGCAGCATCCCTCTGTTGTTCGTGAACGATCCAGAGACGGTGGAGCTGGCGGCGCGGGCGCTGCGGCTGTGGGCGCCGTTCGAGGTCCTGGACGGCCTGAACTGCGTTATCCAAGGCGTGTTCCGCGGCGCCGGCAAGCAGGACGTGGCCGCGAGGACCAACGCCATCGCGTACTACGCCGCAGGCATCCCCGTGGCGGCCTTCGTCGCATTCTCGGAGGGCATGGGCGTCGAGGGCCTGTGGCTCGGCTTCGGCGTCGGCATCTTCTGCTCGCTCAGCATCCTCTTCTACCTCATGAAGCGCCAGTGGCGCTGGCGCACCCTCGCGCTCGAGGCCATGGAGCGCACAGCACACTAGCTGTCAAGCCACCAGCGTCAGGAAGGGTGTAGCTATCATAGGTGTCATGATCACCAACCAATTCATAAGTGACGGACGTGTAATAGACAAACTGCCAATACGATGCACGTACTGATACAAATTTGTCTATTTGGTAGCTCGCCGAAGCTCGAAGTGACCGAGTTCCCCAACCCGGCCGACTTGGAGAATGGGGTGAACCCTTTCAAAGTGGACGTCAAGCCGGAAGTTTTACCAATCATTATGTCAGTACCTTAACGTAAAGCTATTTACAATGAATACTGAACTAAGTGATTTAGCGTTTTTTATGCATACAGGAGCCCCAGTTCCAGGGTTTCTAAATTCTACTAACATGAGTTATCTATCCACGAGCAACATACTACTTAAACAGCGTATCCTAGTAACGCTCAGTACTAGCGATAAGCACATATCCGTACCTGTCCGTTTAAAACAAACAAAAATTCAGTATAAATGGTAACGGAATCGCGAATTCGGCTGGAAAAGCCTTTTCATATACAAAAACAAGTCTAAAAATGTACTGAGGAATCGTCTGAAAATTCTCAAAAGCTTTTTAGGATCTTTTATGTCGGCTCACTATACTTCAAATTTGCTAGCTTGTATCAGTACATAAACTATTTTTACACCAGGTCGGGTTACAGACCAAAGTAATACGGGTCAAACTCGTGAAGAAATAAATCTGACCCGGACCGGGTGGCGGACAAAACTGCAGGCGGGCGGGGGCCGCACTATTATAACAGTGCGTACTGGTTCAAAGCGGGAAAAAGAGTGCAGAGATGACGACACCCGACGCGCCAGCGGCGCCCCCCAGCGCGGCGCAGGCACCCGTAGCGACCGCTTCTGCTGCGTCTACCGCTGTCAGCGCGGCGCTCGCGGCGGTACCTGAGCCGCAGGAGGCAGCGACTGAGGCCAACGGAAGCGACGCGCAGGTTCCCGAGTCGAGCGCCGCGAGTGCGACGGCCGAGAGCGTGGAGGTCTCAACGGTGAATGCGACGGCGATTGAACCAGTGGCACCGTCGTCGCCTGCGATTGCTGCTGCGGACACTGGTAGCGTCAGTGCTGCGGTACCGACGACAGCAGCGACGGCGACTGCTCCTGCTCCTGCTCCTGTTGCGAGTGTGGCTGCGCCCACACTGACCCAAGCGCCCCAGCAGCAGCCAGCGCCGTCCCCGCCGGTCGCTAGCAACGCTCCTGCTGTCAGCGCGACTGCGCCACCTGCATCTACCAGTAACAGCGTCGCGGTACCGTCTACAGTCGCCTCTGCATCGTCCATGACGGCACCCGCAACGGCTCCCAGTGCCCCTGCGGCCTCCACCCCTACTTCTACAAGCGCGCCGACTGTCACTGCTGCCGCGAAGCCGAGCGTTACTCCCGCTGCGACTACGAAGCCCGCTGCGCCGGAGCCGGAGCCGCCGGTGGTGCTCGTGCCGCGATGCAGCACATGGTTCGACCTGTCCAAGATCAACCCGATCGAAAAGCGCATGCTGCCCGAATTCTTTGTCAACGAGCAGAAGTACCGCACGTTCCCGCCGGGTGCGGCTGGCAGCTCGTCCAAGACGCCGCAGCTGTATGTCAAGTACCGCAACTACATGGTCACGGCCTACCGCCAGCAGCCGAGCGTGTACCTGACGGCCACCGCGTGCCGCCGCAGCCTCGCGGGCGACGCCTGCGCCATCCTGCGCGTGCATGAGTTTCTCACGCACTGGGGCATCATCAACTTCGACGTCCCGCCTCACGCCATGCCGCCCGCCCTACACGCCAACTATGCGCTGCGCAGCGTCCGAGCGCCGTCTAGCCGCGACACGGACGCGCAGCCAATCGCCATGCTGGTGGATTCCTCGTCAAGCCACCACGTGTCTTCCAGTGCGGCGGCGCATGCTGCAGCCCGATTCCGGTGTGAACTGTGCGCTCGTGTGTGCAAGGGCGACGGTGACTTCTTCGAGCTGTCCGCTGAGGCCAAGCGCCGAGCGACGAGCGGTGGTAACGGTAACAGCAACGGTGGCGCGGGTGACGCGCCGTCCAGCACAACGAACAATGTCGGTGGGGCATCTAGTAGTGCCGTGAGCAACGGCAAGATGGCACCAGGCAGCGATGGCGTGCTGACGGTCGGTGCGTTCGCAGTTCTGCCCGGCAGCGGCATCTGCGAGGAGTGCTTCATCACGCACGCGTACCCCGAACAGTTTGACGCTGGTGACTTTACACGAGTGACCAGCGCTCCGGAGAGCGCTTGGACGCAAGACGAGCTCGACCGGCTTCTGGACGCCGTCAGCACGAGCACCAGCGGCATGGGCAGTGGGAGCAACAGCACTGATGGCCACCACCCGGGCCACAAGAGCAACGACATGAGCTGCGACTGGAACTTTGTCGCCGCGAAAGTTGGCACCAAGACACCCGAGCAGTGTCTGCTGCATTTCTTGGAGCTTCCACTACTGAATGGAGCCGTCGGTGGGTCTGGCACGAGTTTTCCACCGGCTGGAACACGCTCACTCCGGCCCATGGCGCTCGCGAGAGCGCTGAACGCGTCCGTGCTGGACTTGTCGGAGCTCGTGTCGCAGGTGGACCCGTTGGTTGCCAAGGCTGCCGCTCGCGCTGCCGTCGCTGCCGTGAAGCAACTGCATACGATGCCCGTAGCGGAACATGAGCGTGACGGCGTCAAGCACGAGGTCGGCAACCAGAGTAGTGATAGTTCTAGCCAAGGGAACAGGATCTCAGCGCCACAGGACGGGTCCGCGACGCCCATGAGTATCGACAGCGCGGCGCAGGCGATCGTCGACAGCGGCGTGGACGCGGGTGTGACGGTCAAGACGGAGCCTGTTACCGTTGAAGCCGACGGTGACGTTGTGATGGCCGACGGCGCAGCTGATGGTGTCGAGAAGCAGAAGAAGACGGAATCTGCGCCTATCCGTATGACCAAGGAGACGGTCGCGGTGCTGGAGGAAGCAGCGAGCGCGACGACCGTGGCGCTGGTGGCGACACGCGCGCACGAAATCGCTGAGGAGACGGCACGAGGCCCCATGCGCGAGCTCGTAGACCAGCTCCTGGAGAACCAGCTCCAGCAGATGGAGCTCAAAATGAAGCAATTCAGCGTACTGGAGGCGACGCTTGCGGCTGAGCGCGACCAACTGGCACGGGAGCGGCACGAGCTCTACATGGAGCGGCTCGCGTTTGCGCAGGAGAAGCTTAACGCCAAGCAGTCCGCATCTGGTGGCGCGGCGCAGCTATAGATTATCGCGGCCGCCTGACAAGAGACAAAAATCGTTTTCAAGCTGTTTTTTTGCTTGTCCTGTGTTCGTGTATGCTGCATTGCTGCTGGTTGCGAGTGTTCTGACGGATCGTTCCTTTACGTGTAGAGCCCGCGGTGTCCTAATTTTACGCCCGCGTCGATTCGTCCGCCTGTTGGTTTCCCTCGGAGCGCTGCTGGCGGCGTCTCGGAGCGTCTGGACGTCAGAGATCGGATAGAAAAAGGCATGCAGCAAGCCTCACCTGCCGCTGACGCTCCGCCCGTGTGCGTCGCGAGGCGGAAGCGACCGGTACGTCATCGCGCTGCCAGTGGCTTGTCCACCTTGAAGGCATCCAGGTTAATGGTCTGAGGGTGACGACACAGGTGGATCCAGTCGCTGGGTCGATAGATAAGGCGTGTGAAGATGAGCGAGTGCTGGACGCGCTGGACCGCCAGGCGTCGGACATTGCGAGCGTCGAGTTGACCCGCTTCCGCCTGCAGGATATCAGCACGCGGCAGATCGACACACTCTTCAGCGGTGCGCCTCCCTTCACTACCGAGAAGGCGACTCATGCGGTCTGACGAACGATTTGCTGCGTTAACAGGCTGCGGCGAGCGCTTCCACTCGCTCGAGCTCGAGGACTGCGTTATGTGTGAGCGCTTCTTCGCCCACATGAGCCAGCGACTCGCAGCCGGGGGCATCAAGCTCACCCGCTTCCGCACGGCAAGGTGCGTTGGGCACTTGCAACTTTCTATCTTTGGTGCTCGCAATGGTGTCTGAGACGTATCGAATCGGTCGCCAGGTGTCGACAGGCTGGCATGACGGCTTTGATCGCGCTTACTGGCGCGCTTACGCCGGCGCTGGAAGAGCTCGAGCTGTCCTCTTGCGCACTCGCCCGACAAGCAGGTATCATCCTGGGCCAGTCGCTGCAGAACTGCCGCGCGCTGCGGCGGCTCTTGCTCTCCGACAACCACCTTCGTGACGGAGGAATCCGCGCCATTGCCGATGGGCTGCGTGCTCTAATGGCCTCGCGTTCCAACGTCCTGGCGTCGGTTCCCGACTCATCCTCGTCCCCGCCGCTGTTCACAGGGTTGGAGCTGTTAGACGTGTCACGCAACAGCATCTCGTCCACCGGCCTCGCGGCGCTTGCAAGCGTGCGCACTCGGACGCTCATCGTCGCTGACAACGCCATCGACGGCGTTGTGACATCCCCAGCTCGTGCATTGACGACGATGGTGCTCGACGGTGGGGAGTTGCGGTTTCTTGACCTGCGCGGCAACCGGCTGAGCGCTCAAGGCATCGAGGAGATGGCGAGCGTGGCGTTCCACGAGCGCACTTCCCTGCGCAGGTTGGACCTGAGCGACTGCGGGCTGACAATGGACGCCATCGAGGCATTGCAGCGTGGCCTGCTTGAGTCTTCACACTGCCCGTTTCAAGAGCTGACTATAGGAGACCGAGATGGTAGAGAGAACGAGAGCGAGAGGGAAGATGGAGGCGGTGACAGCATTGCGTCAATGACACAGGCGCTGATGGCGTTCAAGGCTGCAGTGGAGCAACGGCACTTAAAACTGCAAGTCACAATAGTCAGTGGACACGAAGCGAAGCTAGAAATCGCCGCAGTGTCTCCTTTGCGCACACCGTTGACGTTTGTCGAGGAAGCAGCGCCGAGTGAGAATCCATCACCGTCAGCATCACCATTCGCCACTCGATCACCGACGCCGCCGCTGATTTCAGCGGACTCGATCAAGCCCTCGATCATGACAACCCTGGAGACGGACAAAGGCGGCGATCTCCGACTGCGACCAGCAGACGTCGAGCTCATCGTAAGCCGCACGGTAGAGAGCATGAATCGCAACTTTGACGCGCGCATCGGCCAGTTCCTCGCGCGCATGGAGACCCAGCAGCACGAGAAGCACACGTCGCAGCTGCAGTTCCTGCTGGGCAAGGTGGAGGCGTGCGAGCGCGCCATCCCGCGGCTCGAGGCACGTCTGGACGTTCTCGCTGACCGCGTTGCGTCGGGAGGGGCGCAGCTCGCCAAGCTCCAGTCGGAACTCCAGACCCAGATGATCACGATGCGCCACGAGTTCAACGCCAGACTGGCGTCCACCTCTTCCAGCTCTCCGTCTCCGTCGATGATGCCGCCACCGCCGCCACCGTTGTTGACAACTGTGATGCAGACACAAGTGGACGAGCTCGTGGCCATTCGGATCCGCGCGAGTGAGCAGAAGACGCACGGAGAGCTGCAGAAATTGCGAAGAGAGGCGGCGGCGGCCACAGCAACCGCGGTGGCAGCAGCGGCCGCATCGTCGACATTTCCATCGCCGCTGCCGTCGCCAATATCGACTTCCTCAACGTCCGACTCGCAAGCAGCGGTGCTGGAGGCTGTGTCGCTCCATCTTTCGCACTTCAAGCGAGAGCTGGACGACAAACAGAATGGAGCCCTGCGTGATTTCACCGAGAGTATCGTGCGCGACGGGCTGCGGCTTGAGGACCGCATGGCGCGCGTCGAGGCGCAGGTCACGACGCTCGAGGGGGTCGTCCAGGCCGAGCAGCAGGCCTCGCTGCTCGCTCTCGAAGCCATCTCCGAGGCCTTCAGCGACGCCACCGGCGCCTCGCCATCTCCATCAAAGGTGGGGGGAGCGCAACCGCAACGTCGAGCAAGGTAACGTGGGATTGCATGAGTCGAACTAGAAACGACGAGCGGGTCAACACGAACTTCGTTGTCATCATCTCAAAGCACTGAGCGTATTGACTTGCTGTCAGACTCACGACACCACCTGCACGCCGCGCGTGCTCGCGTTCCAGCGACGCGTCTCCACCTTTGGCACCGACTTCCCAGCCAGCACGCTGTCCACGGCAGCACCCACATCCCAGAAGATGTGGCACATGCCCTGCGCCTGACGGTCCAGCTCCACGATCACGTCGAAAATCGGGTTGCCCGCGCGCTCCGTGCGCAGCTTGCCCTTCAGACCCGACGCCTTGGCCTCCGCATCGCCCACTATCACCTGCTGCGTACCGCCCACGAGCCCTTTCAGGTCCGGGTTCTTCAGCAGCGAGTGGAAGTCGCCGTGCGCGCTCGCCACCAAGCGCGGCCCGCGCTGCCGCACCGTCGACGCCGCCAGCACCTCGGCCTTGCGACCGATCTCGTCCACCACCATCGTCTCCACCGTGTGGTTTTGCACGCACTCGATCATGACGCTCGCCTGCAACTCCAGCGACGGCACCATCATGCGCCGCGCCCACCCGACGCACGCGTGAGGCACCAAGCCATCGCCGCCGATCTCGTTCGACGTGTCGATGATACACACGTTCTCCTGCGTCTCCGAGATGCAGCGCGCCACGTCGCGGATGAGCGTCGTCTTGCCCGACCCAGGGTGACCCAGCAGCAGCACCGACTTCTCGCGGTGCTCGGCGCTCAGCAGCAGGTCCGACAGTGCGCTGGCGGCGTGGAACAGCGCGCGACCCACGCGCATCGTCACGCCGTACACCTCGCGCGTCTTGCTGCGCATGACTGAGACGCGGTGCAGCTGCGCGTCGATGCCCGCGCGGTTGTCGCTGCCGATGCGCGTCTCGCCTCCGAGCAGCTCCAGGATCTCCTCCACGTCGTCTTTGCTCATCACGGTAGTACTTGAAATCCTGTCCTCTAAGTCAATCGTCACTTCGAGCGGAACGCGTTGGCGCTTGCCGACGTATGCGTATGGTGCACGGCCAACGTCGAGACACACGTCTACGAGTCGATCGCGGAACCCGTCGATGCGCGTGACAGCGTCTCGGTACTTCTGGGGCAACACCGCCAGCAGCGGGTCGATGTCACATTGCAGTTCCAGCCGGTGGAGCGGAAGCACATCGTCATTGTCGTCGTCAGCGGACATGCTGCCGTCTTCGGCTTCGTCTTCTCCATTAGTATTGACGCTGATCCGGTTTGGAATGAGACACTCGAGGCTGCGCGGCTGGTAGTCGGCGCGCTTGTCGAACCAGATACTGGGCGTTCCGTTGTTTGCGACGGCGTTCACACACCGATCAGCAGTCATGCGAGTCACCTCCGCGAGCTTCTGCTTCCACTCGGTAGCGCTGACGACGCTTGGTTCGTGTGACCCCAATGGAAGCGGCAGCATCCGAAGACTTGCGTAGATGGTCGCGAATAGCTGCGCGTTCTGCACCATTCTCTGAAGATTGATTGCCTTGACTGAATCGCTGCGGCATGACGCGTGACGATGGTCCTGACTATTTGAAGCAGCCACGCTCTTGTAGCTGAAGTTCGACAGCGCCAACTGATTAGCAGCGGCGTCAATATTGGCAGCCGTCGCGAGCTGAAGCACCGTTGCGTCACGTCGGTTGGGGTCCACGACGTGCTCAAGCAGCAGTTGCAAGTCGATGCACTTCTTGATCACGAACACGTCCGAGTGTACGTGTCCACCAGCACCCGCCGCTTGCTCAAAAAGCGATTGTAAGTCTTCGCTTTTGGCCTCCGATGTAGGTTTGTTTTCGTCAACTAGGTGGCAGCCAAGTCGTTTGTGCCACGCAACTGCAGGGCGGTGCAGCGCATACATTGCCTTGGTGACGTTGACGTCGGCCCACAAGCCTCGAAAAGCGTCGACAAGCAGCTCTTGGTCGATGTTTTGTGGGAAAATGACGAGCGCGGGGTCACGCGTGTTGTCGCTCGCAATCGCGATTGCGGCGAGGCAGGGTGCACTCTGTGGCCTGCCATCTGGGACATGCTCACGGCAGTAGTCGACGAGCATGAAGTCGATACCGACGATCTGAGGATTGCCGACGACCAAGCGACCCTCGTTGCCAGCCAGAAACGTGTGGAGTTGCGCACTTGTCGCGATGAGTGTAGTCTGGCGCTGGGCAGGAGCAGGTGCAGGCGTAACATTTTGACTGGCGGTCGCCTTCTCGGCGTTGCTTGTGCTTGCGCTCGCTATGGTGGGCGACTGGTTGCTGATATTCTTTCCAACCTGAACATGAGACGCTCCAGCGCTCGCAACCGCCTGGACGCACCGATCAGCAGTCAGCTTGGTCACCTGCGCGAGTCTGCGCTTCCACTCGTTGGCAGAGATTTTCTGGGCGTTCTGCGCTCCGAGTGGCTGCTTCAGCAACCGAAGACTCGCGTATATGATCGCCAAGAGCTGCGAGTTCTGCACGAGTCTCTGCTGGAGCTTGGCCGTGATCTCATTGCCGCCGCACGACCCAAGCTGGGAATGCTTCTGAGTGAACGAGGCAGAAGTATCCAACTTCTCGCAGACTGCGGCGGTCTTGACGAGCTGTGCGATGCTTACGTTGTGTCGCTTCTCGTCCACAGCGTGCTGCAGCAGCAGCTGCAGATCGACGCTCTTCGCCGCCGAGGAATCGTCGCTTTCGTCCACCAAATGCTCTCCAAAGTGGCCGTGCCACGCGGAGGCCGCACGCTGCACCGCGAACATGACCTTAGTAACGTTGATGTCCGCGTACAAGTCCTCAAACGCCGTCGCGAGCACGTCCTTGTCCAGTCCCTTGAGCAGCAGCACGAGAGCTGGCTCGCTCGGCACATTGCTGGCGATGGCGATTGCTGCAACGCACGGTCGTCCCGCATGCTCTCGGCACGCGTCGACGAGCGCGAAATCGACGCCGACGACCTGCGGACGTTCTATGAACAGGCGGTTGTCGCGCGCATCCAGGAACGCCTTGAGCTCCGCGGTCGTCGCGATGCACTCGACCACGCGCTGGGCCGCCGCCGCCCCTCCTGCCGCGGGCTTTGCGCTCGAAGCTTGGGGCTGCGCCGCCGCCGCCTGCGGCTGGGACTTGGCCATCGGTCGTGCAGGTTAGCAAAAAGAGGAAGGCGCTGCTTTCTCGGGGTGGATCGAGAAGTGGTGAGAACAACCGGGCTCGCCATGATCCAGCACTTTCTCTCGATGCGCTGATGGCTCGTGACGCGAGAACGGGTTGACTCGGTTGCGGGAATTTCATAATTTAAACCAGTAACCTCCAAAGCTTGTGCCTTGATCTATCATTGATTTAAATTATACCGAGTGTATCTTTACAGACCCGAAAACGCTATTTTTGGCCAATTGTCGCGCCATAGAACTGACTGCTGGAAGACAGTGAGGTGTGTCCGCGTTGTGTAGCCATTGTTTCCCGCAGGCCTGATCCAGAATTGACGCCAACTTGCATCCATCGGTCGTCATCATTGTCATCCTTCGTCCTACGTGGCTTGAGAATTCAAGCCAAACGCCAGCGATACCACGCTACAGACGCCATGCCACTCCAACAGACAACTCGACCACTTCAACTTGTTACACCCATCCATCCGTCTCAATCATGGATTCAGGATCTGCACCCCGCGCGTGGTGGCTGTCCACCGGCGCGTCTCGACGTTCCGGAGCACCCTCCCGCCCAGTACGCAGTCGACGGCGGCGGCGACGTCCCAGATGACTCGGAACACGCCCTGCGACTGCCTGTCAAGCTCCACGATCACATCGAAAAGCGGCTTGCCTACTCGCCTCATGCGCAGTTCAGCGTCTTCGCCGTCGGCACCTTCTTGCGCCACGCTGCCCAAGAGTCCACACAGCTCTGGGTGTCTGAGTAGCGAGTTCAAGTCGCCAAGCGCCCCAGCAACCAGGCGAACCCCTCGCTGGCGCACCATGGACACCGCCATTACGTCTGCCTTGCGACCCACCTCGTCCACGATCATCGTCTCCACTGGGTGGTTCTGCACGCATTCAATCATGACGCTAGGCTGCGCTTCCAGCGACGAGACCATCATGCGGCGCGCCCAACCGACAGATTCGTGCGGTACAATCCCCTCGCCGCCGATCTCGTTGAATGTGTCGATGATGCACACGCTCTCCAGCGTCTCGGACAAGAAGCGCGCCACGTCACGGAGCAACGTCGTCTTACCGGAGCGTGGATGGCCCAGCAACAGCACCGACTTGGCGCGGTGCTTCGCGCTCAGTAACAGATCGGTCAGTCCGCTGGCCGCGTAGAGCAGCGCACGCCCCACTTGAATGGACAATCCGTACACTTCGCGCTTCTTGCTGCGCATGACGGACACGCGGTGAAGCTGACCGTCAATGCCGACGCAATTATCGCAGCCGATGCGGTCTTGACCACCAAGCAGCTCAAGAACCTCATCCACGTCACACTTGGTCACCACCATCCGCTCGCCAGCGCTGCCCTTGAGCGGAATTCGCTGCCGCATCCCCACGTAGACGTAGGGCACACGGCCAATGTCGAGACAGACATCCGTCAACAAGTCGCGGTACTGCTGGACACGCGTGATAGCCTCGCTGTACGCTTGAGGCAGCACCCCCAGAAGCGAATCGATGTCGCACTCCATCCTCAGAGTCGGCAGCGACAGCACGTCTTCATCATCTGGAGCATCGTCGGTGAACTTTGCAAACACGTTAAAATCAGCGACGATGCGCGGGATCAGCGTCTCAAGCGTGCGCAGCTGAAAGTCAGCGCGCTGGTCGAACCACACACCGAGTTCTCCGTTGTTGGCGATCGCGTTCTCGCATCGTGCGCGGGTCATCCGCGTTACTCGCGCGACGAGCTGCTTCCATTGTGAAGCCTCCGCCACTCTCGCGCTTTCAGACCCGATGGGCACAGGGAGAAGTCGTAATCTCGCATATACTCGAGCAAGAAGCCGCGCGCTGCGCACGAGCCGCTTCTGCGATTGAATGGTGATGGCGTCGCGATGACAGGACGAAAGGCTGATCGGCGTTCCGTCACGCAGCCCGAGTTGATCCGAGGGAGAACGCGCAACGTTATCCCCATGACTCGAGAGCGCCAACAGGTTTGAAATCGCGTCGTCCACTTTGGCGGCCGTGGCGATTGTTGCTACGCTCGCTTCGCGCTCCTTCGAGTCCACCGCGTGCTCGAACAGCAGCTGCAGGTCGACACTGCCAACCGTGGATGGATCTGCCAGCAGCCAGTCGTCAAAGCGCGCGCGCCAAGCCACTGCGGGGCGACGCAGCGAGTGCATGGCCTTGACGACGCCCATGTCGATCCAGAGTCCACGCAGCGCCTTCTTGAGCAGGTCTTTGTCTAGGTTCTGGACCAACAGCACGAGCGCCAAATCTTGCGGGCTGTCCCCCGCGATGGATATGGCGGCGAGGCACAGCCGTCCTTGATGCTCGGGGCACTTATCAACGAGCAGGAAGTCGACACCAACGACTTCGGGCTTCCCGACCAGCAGTCGGCCGCCGTTGGCGTTCAGGAAGGCCTGCAACAGCGTCGTGGTCGCGATGAACTGGATCTGCTGCTTCTGTGAGCCGGACGATGGCGACGGCGACGCGCCCACGTACCTGGCGACGTTGGTGGTGAGTGAGAAGACTGAGGGGAGGCGCTGAACGAACTCGCCGTCGGTGCCCCCATCGTGCCGGCGCTTGGTGAGCGCCGAGACCATGTTCGTGCGCTCTGTCTTGTCGGATGATATGCCGTGCACCTGCCGCAGGTGCCGTGTAGCGCGCGAGGTCCGCCCGTGCGACAGCGTGTACATACTGTCCCTGCTGCTGCGGCAGGCCTCGTCGGCCATGCAGATCCAGCCAACGTTGGTCCTCCCGTCCTCCTCGAACTCGACGCGCACCCCCCAGTCGAAGATGAAGGACGTCTCCGTGGCCAAGCGCGGCTTGAGCCGGCAGTCGGGCGCCGGCACGAACGCTTCGATGGCACGCCGCACGTCCTCGGGCACGTCGCTCATGACTGCAGGAGCTCGCTCGCCGCGCTCCATGGTGGTCGACGCGCGAGCTCGAACAGGGAATAAGGAGCGCGCGAGCCGCTGGAGGGAGCGCGAGTCCATTTTCAGCCAATCACACGCCAGGAACCCACGAAACGAGCTTTTCGGATCGTACTTAGTAGAGTGAGACGAGTCCATCCCGCTGGCTCTCATGCTGCTCCCAAGTTGCAGTGTCCCCAGAATGGAAGCCGCTAATGGGTCGTTCCTGAAACTCCAAATTGCTCCCGGTAACAAATGCGCATAAACGGTGGCAAGCTCGCGAATCAAATTGGTCCCTGCACAAAAGACCACGGAAACTCAAAAAGGTTCTGGTATGGGCGCGGAATGAGCGATTGCATTTTTCACTCAATGCACACAGCGACTAATCGACCCGCGCTCGCTGACTCGGCGCTCTAGGCAAATTACGGGTAAGATTTGCTTAGGGTAATGCTTTACCGGCAGTTTGGAAGCCATTCGAAATACTCTCTCCGGTCCAAAATACTGGTCCGTTTTCTAAGTCGTTGAGTATGAGAAACCGGACTAGTATTTTGGACCGGAGGGAGTAGGTTTTATCTTGAGCTCCGAGAAGCCCAGCGTATTTGACGTCGGCGGCTGAGTGTTTGCCTCCCTTGTGGGCGGGGGTTGCTTTGTGTGCTCTCGAGAATGGAGTTCGTAGTATGTTATGGCGTACGGTGTTGGCCTTATATATATATATATATATATATATATATATCGTTTATGGTGCTTCAAATTGATACCGAATCGCATTTTGTTCGACGCTCTCGGGCGTTGAGCAAATTGATCCCGAGAATCAAGAAAATGCACTGTCGCGTAACACACAAGTTGCAGATCACAACGTCTATGCCAGGACCAGTTTGTGCTTTTGGAGTTTCAAGAATGACCCAATATGGGGGCAGAACTGATCAAGGTAGCCGTTGGCACCATCATTTTTGGGGGAAATAATGACGCCACGATCTTCCGCATGACCAGCACACTCGTGGTCGGTTGCGCCATGCCGCTTCGCGCGCCCGTTCCCATCCCCTATGCAGCCGCCAGTGATCCACCATGCGTCGACTGCCAGGCGACCCGTGACGGTAGGTGGCGTGGCGCCGCTTCGGCTTTGACGTCTCTCTCTGTGAGCGCTCCCGACTGATCCATCATTCGTCTTCTCACCGCTTCGTGAGCGCAACTGAGCCCGATTTCGCCTCCGGACGCCATGACGACGAGCGACGTGACGGAGCAGTGCTCGCTGCTGGCGGCACGCGCGCACGGCGGGGACGTGCAGGCGGCGCTGGACCACGAGACGATGCGACTGCTGCTCGACGAGCTGCCCATGATCGCGCGCACGACCAGCTACCCGCTGACGAGCCCGAGCTACTGCGGATCGGTGGACCCGATCCACGAGTACGACCGCGACTACGGCGGTGGCTACGACACGGATGCGGGCGCCAAGCACCACGAGGACGACTGCGTGTCGCTCTGCCTGTCGCTCGCAGATCAACAGCTGCACGAGCCGGAGCCCGTGGCAGCCGAGGAGCTGCTCAAGTCGCTCGCACTCATGTACCCCATCATGCTCACGTACGTGCTTGAGTATATTCCCGGGCTCGTCTGCATCGTGCTCGTGGGCCACATGGACTCGCCCGACACCAAGCGCCTCGTCGACGCCGCCACACTCTCCACCATGGTGCGCCGCCTCCACCGCACTCCTTACGGGATCACGAGATGGCAACTAACTGCTCGATGCCTTGTGTATGTGACGGCAGTTCACCAACGTGTCGGCGCTCTCGGTCGGCTTCGGACTGCTCACGGCGCTCGACACGCTGTGCTCGCAGGCGCACGGCGCGAACCGCCAGCGCCAGATCGGGCTGTACCTCCAGTGCGCGCTGCTGGTGATCGGCGCGTGCTTGCTCCCCATCTTCCTGCTCAACTGGCACAGCGGCTATCTACTCGTGCTGCTGGGCCAGGACCCCGAGGTCGCGCGACTCGCGGGCGAGTTCTCGCGCATCACCATGTTCGGCATCCCGTTCCTCTTCGTCTACGAGATGTGCCGCAAGCTGCTGCAGGCGCAGAACGTCGTCAAGCCGCTCGCCTATTTTGCCGTCGTCGGCAACGTCGTCAACATCGCCGCCGGCTACATGCTCACGTACCACACACCGCTGGGCTTCCACGGTGCCGCGCTCTCGCGAACGCTTGGGTACATGGTGCTGCCGCTCTGCCTATTCGTCTACTTCGCCTGGAGCCGCGTGTACGAGGCGTGGTGGCCTGGCTGGCAGCCTCGTGCCGCGCTCAAGTACGCGCGCCTCTTCCTCAAGCTCGGCGTCCCGGGTTTCATCATGATGGGCATGGAGTGGTGGGCGTACGAGCTCATGGCCATCTTCGCGGGGAACCTCAAGGGCGGCGTTGTCGCGGTGAGCGCGCACGCGGTGCTCATGAACGTGGCGTCGTCGAGCTACATGCTGTTCCTGGGCATCTCGGTGGCCGGCAACATCCGCGTGGGCAACTGCCTGGGCGCAAACCTGCCCAAGAAGGCGCGCCTGATCGCCAAGCTGACGCTATCCATGGTCACGGCGGGCTCGACGCTCGTGGGCGTCGCCGTCTACTACCTGCGCTTCCAGATCCCCAAGGTCGTGATCAACGATCCCGTGGCGATCTCCAGGGCCGCCCAGGCGCTGCAGATCATGGCCGTGTACGTGGTGATCGACGCCACCAACTGCGTCGTGCAGGGCATCTACCGCGGGGCCGGCTGGCAGCACCTCGCGGCGCGTAACAACGTGCTCGCGTACTACGCGCTGGGCCTGCCGCTTGGCGTGCTGCTCGCCTTCAAGTTCGCGTTCGGGATCGAGGGCCTCTGGGTCGGCTTCAGCGCCGGCATGGTCACCACGCTCGCCGTCTGCTGCTCCATTCTGTACCAGACCGACTGGGAGCAGCTCGCCATCGACGCCCGCGCCCGCGTCGCGCACTAACAGCACGCCATTAGCTGTGAGAGCGCCGTCGTGGATGGTTGGTTGGCTCAATGCGACTCTAGATACGATATATATGAATGAAGATGACATCTTCATCATCCGAGCGGAGCGGTTGTGCATGGAGTCACAGGTTGCAGTTGCTGAGGGAGCCTTAGAAGACCTGCACGATACAGTTGAGCATACCGATGGTCGGTGTTGACATGCATCGTCGTCAATGGTAAGGCGCAGGGTGGGATGCTTGTACACGGCAGCATTGGCGATCCAAGACTGGTTGGATGCTTCGGAGCCCATTTGTTGATAAAAAGCATGGAACCGGAGAACGCGCTCCTCACGCTGGCGCACCTTACTTGCTGGTCCAGGTGAAAGGATGGCGGAGGGCTGTAGCTTTTGGCTCGTCTGAAGGCTGTCCCGATTCCAACCTCTTCTTCTCACTTCTCGTTCCGCCACAGCGAGGGCAGCACCAACGACGACACCGACAGAGCTTCACTATCGACGGAGCTTCACCGCCATGGAGGTGATCGCGGCAGGCAGTGGCAGTCGCCGGATCCACTGCCAACGTTCTTAGTGTCCTCACAGGCGTTGCGGTCGAAACATCCGTAGTCGCTTCAATGGTCCTCGCAAAGGTCATGGGGGCAGTAGTCGTTAGAATGGTGAAATTTCCGGCTGCTGCCGTTGCCAAGACGACATACGCGATTGGGATGGCCACTGGTGCAGCGGTGGGGGGGTGTCTTGTATACAGCGGTCGGATCCGTTCTGAGCGCTCTGGGGTTTATCTCGAGCGGCATTGCGGCCGGATCGATCGCCGCGGGCATGATGTCTTCGGCTGCTGTTGCCAATGGCGGCGGCGTCGCATCCGGCAGCGTGGTGGCAACTCTGCAGAGCATCGGCGCGGCAGGGCTTGCGGGTTGTGTCGGTTGGGGACTGGTTCTTGTCGGAGCCGCCGTCGGTGTGCTTGCCGTGTTCGCATTCATGCAACACGGTTAAGTCGGCGGCAATCTTGTGGCGGTGGGCAAAATGAAGCGGACCCTGTCCAAGTTCTCTAATATCATCTCCCCATACGGTACAGGCTCATATCCCGTCGCCGACATGGAGATCGGTGCCATGAGAGCGTGAAGCGTGCAGGTTAGGCGATGATGATCGATTCGTTTGAGTGGCGACGAGTTCCAAAGCACCGAGTGAGGTGAACATGATCGACATCCAGCCGTGGCTCCGTCAAATACCAGTCAACACATCACAACTATCGGTGGTGCCAACCTCCAGACGATTCATTTGAGATGGTCCTTCCAAGATTGCAATGCGACTCTAGATGCGATGTGTATCGGCGGACACAGGACCTTCCTCGTCCGGGCGGAGCGGTTGTATTGAGTGTTTTGATCTGCTCTGCTACTCTCAGTGGGCGACGCGCGCCTGGGCCTCGAGCGCCATCTCCTCCCAGCTCGAGTAGTAGAGCCGCAGGCTACAGATGGTGAAGGAGAGCGCGTGGCCCGAGCCGAAGCCGATCCAGAGGCCCATGACGCCCACGTCGAAGTAGAAGGACAGCAGCGCCGCGATGGGCAGGCCAAAGCCGTAGAACGCCCAGATATTGATCTTGGCGGCGTGATTCTGCCACCCGGCGCCGCGATAGATGCCCTGCATGACGCAGTTGAGCGCGTCGATGATCTGGTACGGCCCCATGACGAGCAGCGTCGTGGCGGCGTAGTCGATGGCGGCCGGGTCATTGAGCACGATCGTCGGAATCTGGTGGCGGAAGATTAGGATGAGCGCCGAGAAGAAGAAGGAAAGCGAGAAGACCATGGCCTGCGTCAGCCGCGCGATCAGCCGCGCTTTCTTTGGGTGGTTCGCGCCCAGGCAGTTGCCCACACGGATGTTGCCCGACACCGAGATGCCCGTGTAGATTGTGTAGACGGTCGCCGCCACGTTCATGAGCACGGCATGCGCGCTGACGGCCATGACGCCGTCGGGCAGGTTGCCAGCCATGACGGCGAGCAGCTCGTAGGCCCACCACTCCATGCACATCATGGCGAGCGCGGGCAAGCCGAGGCGCAGGAAGAGCGGCACGCGCTCCGACGCGAGTCGCAGGTTCCAGCCCGGCCACCACTGCTGGTAGTTGCCCGACACAATGAAGTACGGAATCATGCACAGCGGCAGCACCATGTAGCCGATGGTGCGCGAGAGCGCGGCGCCGTGGAAGCCCAGCGACGTGTGGTACGTCAGGTAGTACCCGCCGACGATGTTGACAACGTTACCGAGGATCGCCAACACCAGCATAGGGCGCACGATGTTCTGCGCCTGTAGCAGCTTGCGGCACATCTCGTAGATGAAGAGGAAGGGCACGCCGAAGACCGTGATGCGCGAGAACTCCCCCGCGAGCCGTGCGACCTCCGGGTCCTGGCCCAGCAGCGCCAGGAACAGGCCCGAATGCCAGTTGAGCAGGAAGATCGGGATCAGGCACGCGCCCACCACGATGACCGCTGACTGCAGGTAGATGCCGATGTTCATGAGCTTTTTCGCGCCGTAGGCCTGCGCGCACAGCGTGTCCAGCGCCGACGACAGTCCAAAGCCGATGGACAGCGCCGAGATGTTGGTGAACTGCAGGGGATAAGGGAGACAAACAGGTTAGAACCCAGCGTTCCGTTGACCACATGCAATCGCTGCGTACCATGGTGGAGAGCGTAGCGGCGGCAACGAACTGCTTTGTGTCGGGCGAGTCCATGTGTCCGACAAGCATGATGACTACGAGACCCGGGAAGTACTCGAGCGTGTAGGTAATGACAACCGGGTAGATGAGCGCGAGCGACTTGCGCAGCTCCTCCATGACCTCCGGCTCGGACTCGAGCGCCTGCTCCTCCCTGGGCGTCAGCAGTACCTCCAGCTCCTTACCCGGGGTCTCCGTCGCCTCGTCAAAGTGCCGCGGCGTGCGCTTGATCACGTCCATCGACCCGGCGTAGCTGGGACTCGTCAGCGGGTAGCTGTTGGTGCGCGTCACGATGGGCAGCTCGTCGTGCACGAAGGACGCGTCCTCCAGGTCCATGGGTGTCACGTCCACGTCGATGTGAGCGCTCAGCAGCGGCGACCGCTCCGCCTCGCAGCTCCCGGTCATGATACGGACGGTTGTTGGAGGCGCTTGGGGGAATCGAGCGGTGTGCGGCCTGTGGGCTGATTAAGAAGCCGAGAAGTGGCGCGATGGAGAGGGGAGAAAGAGAGAAAGATGCAGAGGCACGGAAGGACGCGCTAGCGGTGCTGGTGGTGGAGGGAGGCGGCGAGCTTTGACGAGTGGATGCACTCCCGCGCGAGCGCTTCTTCCTCCCACTTTATGCGTCCCCGTCAACAGGAAGATGTTGTTGCATTTCAAAAATTGACTACCCGGTAGTCGATTTTAGTGCGCAACTTTTGACACGCATGATATATTAGTTACACCAGTACATTATAAGATAACTCAACTCATTTCAGTATACAGCTTGAAAAAATTAGTACGTTTGCTGATATCATTGGCTTGTCACTGTAGTGAGGGAAACGTCACTTATGCGGGTTCAAGTTGAAGTGGAAGGCCTTGATGGGAGCGAAGCGACGGCCGCCAGTCCTCACGTAACTACAAAGATGGGGAGCATTCCGAGCCGATTAAAATACGGCGAGACAGATGCACATTGGCGCGTCCGGGACAGCCGCGAGCAAGACGCTTCGCCTATCGCTCGGTTGGATTTGCAGCTGCTGTTCCGCTGGCACAGCCGCACATCGCGGTGGGTTGTTGGCTTGGGTCGGCAAAACGCAGACTTGCGGAGTTGTTTGGTATGCACCGGGAGTTCCACAACCGTCTTTGCGTCCGTGTTGGTGACAGCCACACAATCACACGAACGCATGGGTGCCGCGCGTCTGCTTCCTGTGAAGGAGCACGTCGTTCTGTCTAAGATCTATGCAGCCACGAACCCGCACGACGTATAAACTAACGCAATGATTACAACATTGGATGTACATGGTGCGTTATCAGCAGGCTCTCCTGTACAATCGTTGCAGCGTCCACACACCTCTCGAGGTCGATGTTCACTCATCAGCCATGATGACCGCTGGAGCTCGACAGCGATAAGCCAACGGCGTGGCTCGCATTAATGAGTCTCGCATCTTGCTGCGAGAGCAGAGCCTCGCGGCCACTCGATCGATTATTCTCGCCGAGATTTTCGGTGAGACCGTTCGTCGACAGCTTGTTGATTGCTTGTCGCACTGTGATCGCCTTCGTCGAATGATTATGCATGCAAGAAATCCTGTCGCGCGCTCCTTGCTATAAACATCCCACCTGATCCCCTATCATTTCCATTCATTCATACAAACAGCCAATCCGATTCGGTGGTGCTATCCTACCGCGTACGCGATTCGCTACTCAAAGGCCTTAATTGAGAAATAGGGATATTGGAGTCAAAAACCTACACCTCGTGTTAAGTCCTCTCAGCTGATGACCAGCTCTTTTCGCAAATTACAAAATTATTCCTCGGCGCTGACTCAATCGCGTCCTCCCTCTTCCTCCTCCTCGAGTCTGGACCGCGCGGCTCCATCTCATCGTACTCCAGTCCCCAATCTCCCATCTTTGTGTCGCATAACTGCGCGTGACGAACGATCATGGACGCAACCGCCCTCGAGCAGCGGCGCCGGCGCAACCGCGAGGCCATGCAGCGCGCGCGGCAGCGGGAGCGGGAGGAGGTGGAGGCCATGCGCCGCGACATCCGCGTGCTGGAGCGCCAGTACCGTGAGGCGCTGCGACAGGCGGCACAGTCGATACACGCAAATGACGACCACGCTCGCTCTCCTCCGCATTCGGCGGCAGCAGCGTCCAATGCGACACATCAGGAGCGCGAGGCGTCACTGTTCGCCGAGTACCAGCGGCTCGCGCGGGTGTCCAAGGCACTGCAGCAGGAGAACTTCCGGCTCGCCAAGCTGCTGGATCAGAAGTGGAAAGCCTACGAGCGCATGGAGCGGATCCTGGTCGACTATCACGAGCAGAAGATCAACGTCTCGGATGACCCGGACGATGCCGACCGCCACATCCGCATGGCGAAGACCGTCCAGCGCAGCACAAGGACCGCGTACGCTCCGGGAAAAGAGTTCTCCGGGCTCACGGAGACCGAGGCGGCCGCCTTCATCATGAAGTGCGTGCACGAGATCCGGCAGTTCGAGCTGACGCGCATACCGCCGGTGCCACCCGTGAGCGAAAGCTTCGGCTGGACGCTCAAGCAGGCCGTGTTCCACAAGACCAAGATCTACTGGCTGCTCACCAAGCGCGCAGCCAACGTGACCGCGAGCGCCGCGGCCGAGAAGGCGTGGACCGAGTACCAGTCCGTGGACTCGAACAACGTGGCCAAGCCCATGCGTGTCGTGCGCTTCGAGACGCTGCAGACCGTCAACGACAACACGCAGGTCGTCGTTCGCGAGATTGTGCACCCGCTCCACCCCGGCGTGATCATGCGTTCTATGCTAGTGCGGTTCCGAATGGAGACGGAGGCCGGGTTCGTCGTGGGCCGCGCCAACATGTTCCCCTCCTCAAGCAGCGACCAAGAGGACAGTCGCGTGATCAGCAGCAACCCGGTCATCGTCAGGAGAGCCGACATGTCAACGTGGCTCGAGTTCGAGCCGTTGGACCCGGCCCATCCTGAGCGCCCCGGGTGCCTGGCCAAGTTCGCGGGATACTCGGACTACGGCACGACGTTCGACCTGTCGGAGCGGCTCGTGACCATCCTCCTGGCCACGCTGCACGTCGAGAGCCGCGTCCTCGGGTCGCTCACGCCGCTGCTTGTCGGGTAGGGTGGATTCTCGAATGTCGGACACTGATGGCGTTAGTCCGCATCTCATCCTCACAGTCATGCACTGTGCATCATTGGGTCAGCACAGTCTCGTCCCACGCCACAAGAACGTGTCGGGCATATTGACACGGAGGGGCAGCCGTAGGGCAAGAGAGAAATAGGCACCGGCGGTTTAGAACTCACTAAAACTACCACTAACTTAGACGCGCGAGGTGCCTGAAAGCGATCGTGGGGCCGTTTGCTCTACGCAATTGTGAGTCAATCATGGAAATGGATCACCCGCAGGGACATGAATGCGGCACAATTGGAAGTGATACTGTACCTACGAACGGTGTTGCCCCTATCATAGACTACCAGTAGGGTGCCGTTGAGGAGACTTCCCTACTGTACAGTGTACTGTGCCGTAAACTGGATGAAAGGACTTGATCATCATTCTGCGGGTGATTTGCGCACCAGATGCCTGAGCCGAGGCATCACTTTGTCTTGATATTTGTATAAAGGGGGCATCTATTGCGGGACGCTTGACCCTCATTCTCCGCGCCAAAATCGACTAATGCGATCGCATTTTTCATCAATGATAGATCGTTATTCAATCGCAAAACCCTACTCCCCGCGCCAAAAGGTGACGCGCTGTGGTAGGTGCCGATTTTCTACCAATGAAAAACATCTTCATGGCGCATAAATCAAAGCGACAGGGAGGGAGGGTTAGGGCTTGGTAGGGCGGGATGAGAGCCGCAGACGAAAAAAATGGGCGCTGGCGGGGAGCAAACCACTTGAGTTGAGAATAGAGCAGACAGCGCCCGCTCGGAAAGCAAGCAGCTTGTTCTTCCAGTAGGGGGCGAGCGCAAAAAGAGCAGGCAGGCGCCCCACCGCGTGCGACCTGTTCATTCCTCCTCACCTGAGCCTCGCTCGGTTTGACTGACGGTGTAAGGTAAAGCGCCTCCCCCTCCCCTCCGCCCTCCTTCCTCCTCCTTCCCCCTCCTTCCCCTACGGTCTCAGTGTGAAACGCGCTCAGCGTCGTCCAAAGCGTCCATCGGTCCGATCTCCGCCTCGGTCCGGGGTAAACGAACGAGAAAAAAGAACCTATCGCCCTATCTGCGGGCGGATCGAGGTGTTCGATAGCTTGGGATCATTTTGAAAGAATGGGCCTCGTGGAGGAGCTGCTGGGCTTCGACGACTGGGCCAGCGACGAGCTGCTGGAGCGCGACGAGTGGACCTACGAGGCGGACGACTGCATGACGTCGGCCTGGGAGGGCGCGACGGCGGCGTCCGCGGCCTGTGGCGGCGCCTCCTCCTCGTCATCAGGCGCCACCTCGTCACCGTGGTGGGCACTGGCGGCGGACGAGGAGAACGTGGCAGTGGCGGCCATCGCCGGCCCGATGGACGCCAAGGACGACGTCAAGATGGAGGACCGCGCGGCCCACGACGAGGACGCGCTGCTGGTCGAGAAGGCGTTGGCCGCGCTCCACACCACTGCTGGTAGTCCTGCTCTGGGCGACGCGATGTCTCCGGTGCCGGCGGGGACCAAGCAGTCGCTCGGCGGGCGCGGCGTCAAGGGCGCGTTCTCCCTGCTACTGTCGGACGACTCGGGCAGCGAGTCGAGCAGCCGCGCGAACTCGCACGCGGCGACGGACGGGAGCGTCACGGCGGGCAGCAGCATCACGAGCAGTCCGAGCAGCGCGCTGGCCAGTCCGCCAGTGGCCAAGGCGGCGGGAAAGAAGCCGCGGAAGCGCGCGGGCAGCGCTGGGGCCAGCGGTAGCAAGCCGCCCGTGGACCTCGCGTGGGACGAGAAGGACCTGACGCCGCTCGAGATCCGCCGCAAGCGCAACCGTGAGTCGATGCAGCGTGCGCGCCGGCGCCAGCGCGACGACATTGAGCAGATGAAGGAGACGCTGCTGCAGCTGGAGCAGCGTTACCAGGAGCTGAGCGAGGCGTCACTCGCGCGCCGCTCGACGGCGTCGACCTCCTCGCCCTCGGGCTCGCCAGCCCCGTCGCTGGAGGCCGACTACTACGCTTTGGCGGATCTGTCCCACGTGCTCAAGGAGGAGAAGTTCCTGCTGGAGCAGATGCTGACGGACAAGCAGAAAACGTACCGGCGCTTCGAGCAGGTCATGGTGGACCGCAAGCAGGAGCTCGAGCTGCCGTGCCCGACGACCACGTCGCCCACGTCGCTCTTCTCGGATTTCGAGTTCTCACCGCTCACGGAACACCAGGTGAATGAGCACATCCGCAACTGCTACCAGCACATCCGCCACGTGGAGGAGACGGCCAAGCCGTTCACGACGCGCCAGTTTGCCGAGATCGAGGACACGGGCAAGCCCGCGCGGCGCCACAGCACGGGCGGCTCGCCTATGGGCATGCTTGGCGGCGAGGACATGGAGCCGGGCTGCCCGATCCCGCCGTCCGCCACGTTCGGCTGGAAGGTCAAGTGCGAGTCGACGCCCTCGGGCGACTTCTTCGTGAGCTTCTCCAAGTTCTTCCGCGGCGTGACTGCACAGGAAGCCATGATCAACGCGTGGCAGCGCTACTCCAGCCCGCAGTCGTCGCCGTTCCGACGCGTGGTGCGCCACGAGCAGCTGCAGGTGGTCAACGACAGCGCGTACATTGCCGGCGTCGACATTGAGCACCCAGTCCTGCCGGACAAGTGCATGCGCGCGCACAACCTGTTCTTCCGCATGCAGACGGAGAAGGGCTTCGTGATCGGCCGCTACACGGTCAACCCGTCGCCCGAGGTGCGCGCGGCGCTGGAGCGCGACTCGCCCTTCGAGTACGTCGACAGCTGCAACTGGGTCGAGTTCACGACGCAGCACGACGAGGAGACGGGCGACGAGGGCGTCAACGTCAAGTTCATCGCGTCCACCGAGTACAACACGCAGGAGGACATGTACGTGCGGCTGGTCAACTCCATCTCACGCACCATGATCTGGGAGTACGCCGTCATGCCCTGCCCCCTGACGCTGCTGCCCTCTTAGCAGCCGCCGGTCTGCGCTGCTCGTGTCTAATGCTATCAGTACAAGTCCGTCTCATGCCTTGGAGCGTTGTTCTGTGATGATGAAGAGAGGAAGGGATGCATTATTCGTCAAGAGGCAAAGGTGAACATGGGCCCGATGTTGGCACTCTCCCAGCGCAGCAGCCCTATCACGCAGTCGGCCACTGCGCGGTGGTAGAACGCCGCGTTCTTGACGTTGGTGCGCCCGGATATGCGCGCGATGCAGTACTCGCGGCCATATGCGGACGGCACGACCTCGAACTCGGTCCAGATACACAGGTCTGAGGCCCAGACGCCGAGCCCTTCGTCCTCGTCCTCTTCCTCGTCTCCGTCGTGCTCTCCAGCGTCGCTGCTGGCACTGCTGCTGCCTCGACCCATGACGACAGTCGGAGCGACACTAGTGAGTCCGATGGCAAAGCCCGCCGGCGTCTTGAGCCGGAAGCGCAGGTAGGTCGACACGACGGGCTTGGTCGGCGAGGAACCCGACGGGTAGAGTAGGTCACTGTCCGGGCAGAGCCGCCGCTGGAAGACGTATGTATCGTCGTTCACGTGCTGCACGATGCGCATGGACTGGTGCGCGAGCTCGCTGGCGCTGCGGTAGCTGTACATGCCACGCTCGCGGCCCCACATCTGCTGCATGGCGTCCAGCGCCGTCACTTGCGGGAACGGCTTGTCGAACGCGAACATGAGCCAGTGCGCGTGCGACTGCAGTCGCACGCGCCAACCGAAGAACGGGGCGTACTCGTGGGCCGTGCGCCGCGTCAGCGTCTCGCGGATCGCCGCTGCCTGTGTGAACGTCCCACGCATGCGCGCCATCACGTATTCGCTCGACAGCGGCGTGAACGCCTCCTCCTCGTCCTGGACGCGCTGCTGGTGTATGAGCCTGTTGGCGTCTTGGTGGGCGACGTCGGCGGGCTCCACTACCTCCTCCGAGACCAGGCAGTCCGTGTAGACGCGCTCGAGCGTCTCCTGCAGCTTGAACTTGTCGTCCAGCGCGTGCCGCAGCTGGAAGTTTTCGTCCTTGAGCCGCGACGCCGCCGAGATGAGCTGAGCGTACTGCTGCGTCGCCTCATCATGCGCGTCGCTCTCCATGGTTCTGCTGTTGGAAGCGGCCGCCATGTCGCGGTAGCGCGTCTCGAGCCGCTCGACCGTCGCGCGCAGCTTCTCCATGGTCTCGCGCTCCTTGCGGCGCACCAGACGCATCTGGTCTCGGTTCCGGCGCTTACGGCGCGACCGCGGGGACAGCAGCGCGTACGGCACGTCCTGCCGCTCGTCCGCAGGCGCGCGGCCCACGGCCTGCGGCGTCTTCCTGGGTGTCTCCAGCGCCGGCCGCGCCTCGACGGTCCCCGATATCAGAGTGTCGTCGGGGCCGTCCAGCGACAGGAACATGGCCTGCATCCACCGCGCGTCTGTGTCCTCCAGGCCGGAGGGCGCGTCTAGATCGTTATCTACCGGTAGGGAGGTGTTGACGGTCGAGGAAGGCGCTGGGCGCGCGGGGTCGAGCGCGCGAGCGCCGCCACTGCCGCCACCGCCGCCGATCGGCGCGCTTTTCATTGTTCTGAAGTGTGCGCGACCTTCGGGACAGTCGGTATAACGTACTGATATAGCTTAAAATATTGATGATGGCGCATCAGAAATGAGAAAACGACCAACATTCTTGGCTGACCAGAGCAAAATCCACCACCATTCTGTACATGACTGTACAATATGATTGGGTAAAAATTGATTATTGAGTCCTAACTGCTACTTTGAAATCAAATACGCCAAATGTACTGCACAAACATAACATAATATATTACACTTACGATTGCAGCCATCAAGCCAAGGTAACTCGGGGTGGCATTGGCTCCATCGCATATCACGCCCCTCAACCCATCAACCACGCGTCGAACGCCATGAGAGACGGCTCTCCATCGCTCACACCCCATCTTGTCAGTCTCTCATAGCAGATACCATGCTCGGGTCATCAGGGATCACTCAACCTCTTCAATCTGGCCAACGGAGTCTCTCTTGAAGCTGGATGACACCACTCCACACACACACACGCACACATCTACTTCTCGCTCACGCCCTCCCCGCTCTGCTCTGCGTCAGCCGAAGCTTTATAAGCAACACACCAGCTGCGACCGCGGCAGCAACGGCACACACGCCACTGGTACTGAATGGTCTCGCCACGCCTTCACTCGCGCTCGTCGGCCGTGCCGGTGGCGATCCACAGGGGCGCACCGACGTTGATGTTCTCCCAGCGCAGCAGGCCCATGATGGTCTCGAGCACGTTGATGCGCACGGCACTGAGGTCCCCGACGTCCGTCTTGCCGGCCATGTGCACGAGGCAGTGCTCGCTGCCGCCCTCAGGGTCGGCCACGGGCGTGAAGTGGCACCACATGCACACGTCGTTGGCCCAGATCTTCTTCCGGGCCGACGCGTGCACGTTGTCACTGCCGTGACGCACGCTCTGCGTCACAACCGAGTAGCTGCCATCGGCCTCGAACAGCCGGAAGCGCAACAGCAGCATGCGCACGACCTCGCCCTCGTGCTCCGGGTCCTGCTTCTCGCGCGCGATCAGGAACGTGTCGTCGTTCACCTTCTGCACCATGTAGAAGCGTTGCGTGGCGGCCTCGGACGCGCTGCGGTACGTGGCGAAGCGCAGCTCGTTGGCCCAGTTGCGCGCCATCATGTCGTACGCCGAGCGGTTGCGGAAGATCTTTTTGAAGGAGAAGAAGAGCTCCTGCCCCACGAACCGGTGCAGCGTCGTCCAGCCGAACAGGTCGGCGGACTTGCAGTTGGCGAAGCCCAGACGGTCCACGGCGCGCCGGTCCGCGCGCGACTCGAGGATCAGCCGCATCGCGCGCTCCTCCGTGAAGAACACGCGCAGCTGCGAGTGGTCCATCGTCTCGCGGAAGATGTTGCGGAACATCTCCGCCTGTCGCTCCTGCTCGCGCTGTCATTGCCAAGCGTCGTCATCACCACAAGCAGTGCTGTAAGTACAAGACACAGTCGATTAACCGCATCACACGATGAACCGGGGCGGCACGCACAATGAGCTCGCGCAGCAGGCCCTCCATGCGGTCCTCGCGCTTTATCCGCTCGTCGATCTGCTCCTGGAAGCGCAGGTTCTGCGTCATGAGCGCCTTGACCTGCACGCGCGCGTCCTCCAGCTGCGCGCGCAACTCCAGCACGCGCTCGCTGGCGGCCGCCACGCCCGCGAAGCGCGCTACCTGCTCGTTGAGCCGCGCTAGCAGCTCGTTGTGCGTCTGCTCGAGCGCGCGCGCCTGCTCGCGCAGCCCGTCCATGTAGTCCTTGCTGCGCTGGCGCGCGCGCTGCATGGCCTCACGGTTGCGCTTGCGGCGCTGGTCCAGCCGGCGCTTCTCTTTGAGTGACAGGCCGTCCTCCTCGTGCTCGCCGAGCCGCGGCTTGACGGGCGGCGAGATGGATCCGGGCTCGAGCGGCGCCGCATCCATCTCGGCGGCGTCCTCGGGCCCGGGCGGCGGTGCCAGCGACACCAGCACTTGCTCCGCGTACGCGTAGTCGGCGTCCGTGCCCGCCCAGCTCGTCGCCGCTGCCATCGAGACGGGCTGCGCGCGGGGTTTACGTGTGGATTACTGGGAGCTCCTTGCGGTCGCTTGAGCTTCCGGCTGTCTGATGTGCCGTGGGTGCGGTTTGACTTGGTTTTTGTATGGTTTTGGCGAACAAGAAGGAAGAGTATAGCTTCTGTGTAGTTCGCGGTTGATGGGCATGAAACGTGGCGCTGATTGGCTGCAAGTCCCGCGGGGGGAGCGCGTCAGCTTGCGACGCGAGACTCGCGGGGACAGGCGCGCCTGGGTATAAGAACCATCTCACGTTGCACTATATACTAAACAAGGTAAAATCTACCTGTTTTTAGTACTGTGGGTGTTAGTGATGGCGCATGCCTGAGAGATCTTAGTTGGCTGGCCGAAACGGTCCAATGGAGGGAGCAAGGCATAGCGAACGCAAGTGAATCAGCAGGGTACACAGCAGCACGACGTATCATGCGGTCTACGTATACGGTGAGGCGTACACAATACTGTAGCGTACATGAAGTGCACGGCCAGTAATGCACGCTACAGTACACGCTTGGAGCGCATGCATGATGATCAACTCTTGAGAACGCTGTTGTCTGTTCGCCCTCCTTCACTTCACGATGTCACTAAACCGGGGAGAGGGACTCTGTTAAACCGCTCACTGTACCAGTAGGGCGGCCACCTTGTCTGCACCCTCTCTCTAGAAGAGGCGAAGATGCTTTTTCCGCTGGCGTTTGGTTGGAATTTTTGTCTCACCACAGAAAGGGGGGGCGGGTTCACGGGTTTACCCATCCCAACCGTCTTGCCATAAAACCCGGTCCGAATAAAAAGTGGGTGCGACCCAGGTGTTTGTTGACCGGGGATCAAGGAGAGTGCCACCCACCCGGACCCGGGTCTCGCCCTACGGATGGGAGCAAACCCGCCGGCCAACCCGCCGACAACACCAAGAACGATCAAGCAACCCGAAAAACGCACCACGCCACGCAGATCCCTACCGTTCGACGGGTCAACGCGGAGGTGTTGTTCTCTTGTTCGCCTGGGAAATGTATGGGGCGGGCAATCAATCGGCAGAGGGAGGGAGAGGGCGACGACAGCCAAAGTGCCTCTTGCTTGTGTTTGTCTGTCGGTTTGTGAGCCCGAGGGGGAGGGGGATACCGTACCGTAGGGGCTCTTCCCCTTTTCGCCCTCCCGCGTGAACGTGGGGTTGACAAAAACAGCCAATCATCTATTCACGTTTTTTATATTGCGCTCAGTATGGAGCGACGGGGGGAGGAAATCACGGAAGGGACCCACGCGTGCGGGCGCGGCGACAGCAACCTTCACGCTTACTCCCTACTATAGAAGGAGGGATGACGCGGCTGTAGAGAGAAAGACACACGCGCTGCACCTTTCGGCTCCCTCCCTCCCCCACCGCGTGGCAAAGCGATCCGGCAGACTGCTCCCATTTCTCTTTTCTTCCAGTTCGAAGCAAGAAACCCCCCTCCCCCTCCACTCTACTCAAGATGGCTGACGAAGACGTCCAGGCTCTCGTCGTTGACAACGGCTCGGGCATGTGCAAGGCCGGTTTCGCCGGTGACGACGCTCCGCGCGCCGTGTTCCCGTCGATCGTCGGCCGCCCCAAGCACCTGGGTATCATGGTCGGCATGGACCAGAAGGACGCGTACGTCGGTGACGAGGCCCAGTCGAAGCGTGGTGTGCTGACGCTGAAGTACCCGATCGAGCACGGCATCGTGACCAACTGGGACGACATGGAGAAGATCTGGCACCACACGTTTTACAACGAGCTGCGCGTCGCTCCCGAGGAGCACCCGGTGCTGCTGACGGAGGCCCCGCTCAACCCCAAGGCCAA
>JAASGW010000333.1:0-32662 GCA_023334395.1 Phytopythium sindhum
CGCCCACTTGTTAGTCACCGTAACTCAGTAATCGTAACCTTACCGTATCTTACCGTAATTTCTCGTGTAAATTGTTTAAAACAATTTGAGTCACCTTTTGAAGAAGTTTTTGGATTTGAGTCACTTTTCGGAATTTTCCCTACCTAAAAAGTTGCCACCCACTACTAACTGTTATCTAACGGATCCCACCAAACCATCTTATCTAACCCAGAAAAACGTCGTCAAGACCACTCTTCGTTCCAGAAAACCTCACCTGGAGCAGGAACCAAGAGCTCGTTCACCATCCGAGGTTTTTCCATCAATTCCCCAAGGTTTCCGCTTAAAACCTCGTCCAATACCGGTTTCATACCGGTAGTACCGTATTTTCCCACCCACACTTTTTTTTTCCGCCCTTTCCCGCCCCCTTCGCTCCCGACCAACAGACGCTGCGGCCCCTTCCGCTGCGTTAGCATTAGCAAAAGCGCCACAAGCTCGGAAGGGACCGCCACCTCCAAGCTTCTCGCCCCGCTCCTCGCCGGTTCCCCGTCGATCGCCACCCCGCCTCCTCTACACACCCGCCGCAACCATGGACATCTCCACGGCGCTCCTGAACACGCAGAGCCCTGGTAAGTCGCCGTGCGATCTGTATCCAGGAACGAATGGGTCGCTGACGATTGGTTGACTGTTGAATGGATAGACCTGGCGCTGCGCACGCAGTCGGAGGAGTTCCTGAACAGCGCGCTGCAGTCGCAGATGGGCCAGTTCATGGTGACGCTGGTGCAGGCGCTGGCGGCCGAGGACTTCCCGGTCGTGGGCCGTCAGGCCGCCGGCCTGTACCTGAAGAACGTGCTGGACGCCAAGGACGACGTGCTGCAGCAGCAGAAGATCCAGGCTTGGATGGCCATGGACGCCTCGCTGCGCGCGCAGATTAAGGACGGATCGCTTGGCGTGCTCGCGTCGAGCGATCCGGTGGCGCGCCACACGAGCGCGCAGCTCGTCGCCAAGCTGGGCGCGATTGAGCTGCCGTCCAAGCAGTGGCCGACGCTGCTGGAGCAGCTGCTGCAGAACGTGACGAACGGATCCGAGGGCTGCATCCACGCGACGCTTGAGTGCCTGGGCTACCTGTGCGACGAGCTGGACGAGAATGCGATCGACGAGCAGGACACGAACCGCATCCTGACGGCAATCGTCGACGGCGTGCGCGCCGAGCGCCCGCCGGCCATCCGCCTCGCGGCTATCACGGCGCTGCGTAACAGCCTGGAGTTCGTGAGCGAGAACTTCAAGCGCAAGCAGGAGCGTGACCACATCATGCAGAAGGTGTGCGAGGCCACGCAGTCGCCCGACCTGCGCACACGTGTCGTCGCGTACGAGTGCATTGCCACGATCGCGACGCTGTACTACGAGAACCTGGCGGACTACATGGACACGCTGTGCAAGCTCACGTTCAGCGCCATCACGAGCGACCAGGAGGAGGTCGGCCTCCAGTCGCTCGAGTTCTGGTCGTCCATGTGCGACGTTGAGCTGGACCTGATCGAAGACATGCACTACGCTGAGCTCGAGGGCCGCACGGAGGGCGTGACGCCGTGCCTGTTCTACGTGCAGGCGGTGTTGGCAACGCTGATCCCCATCCTGACGGAAGCGCTGAAGCAGCAGGACGAGGACCAGGATGAAGACTCGTGGAACCTGTCGATGGCCGCGGCCACGTGCCTGGCGCTCGTCGCGCAGGTGGTCGGTGACGCGTGCGTGGACCCGACGATGGCGTTCATCACCCAGAACATCGACAGCACGGACTGGCGCCAGAAGGAGGCTGCTATCATGGCGTTCGGCTCGATCCTCGACGGCCCGGATTCGGCGAAGATCGCGCCACTGGTTCGCCAAGCGATTGGCTTCCTAATGGGCTGCATGACGTTCGACAACATTCTGGTGCGCGACACGACGGCCTGGACGCTCGGCCGTATCTGTGAGCTCCATTACGGCTGCATCAGCGGCGAGATGCTGCCCAGTCTGATGCAGCTGCTGCTTGAGGGTCTGGACCAGGAGCCGCGTGTCTCTCACAATGTCTGCTACGCTATCCACAACATCGTCAAGGCGTTCGAGGAGTCGGAGGCTGCTTCGCACATGCTGACGCCGTACTTCCAGACGTTGTTCGACAAGCTGCTCGAGACGAGCAACCGCCCCAACGCGACTGACAGCAACCTGCGCGGCTCGGCGTACGAGGCGCTGAACGTGCTGGTCCAGGCTGGTGCCGACGAAGTGAACGACCACATCATGCTGCGTTTGCCTGTCATCCTGGAGCGTCTCGAGCATAGCATTCAGGCGCTCATGGAGAACCCCGAGGACCACCGCGAGGACCCGTCGGGTCTGCAGGCGCTCCTGTGTGGCGTGCTGATTGCTGCGATCCAGAAGCTGAACGAGCAGATCGCGCCGCTGTCGGACCGTATCATGCACGCGCTTCTTCAAGTGCTGTCGACGCGCAACGCGGCTGCTGCCGAGGAAGCTTTCATGGCTGCTGGCGCCATGGCGAACGCGATCGGCCCCAAGTTCGAGGTGTACATGCAGTACTTCGGACCGGTGCTGCTCACGGGTCTCCAGAACAGCGAGGAGTACATGGTGTGCAGCGTTGCCGTCGGTGTCGTCGGCGACCTGTGCCGTGCGCTCGAGAAGAATGTCCTGCCGCTTTGCGACGAGATTGTCAAGGCGCTGATCGAGATCCTGCGCAACCCGACCCTGAACCGCTCGGTCAAGCCGCCTGTGCTGTCGTGCTTTGGTGACATCGCGCTCGCGATCGAGGGCGACTACGAGCGCTACGCCATCTCGTCGCTGCAGATGATCATCCAGGCGGCGGGTGCGTGCGGATCGATTGCCACGGATGATGAGGAGATCGTGGAGTACATGAACCAGCTGCGCGAGAGCGTGCTGGAGGCGCTCACGGGCATCGTGCAGGGCCTCGGCGCGGCGCAAAAGGCCGGCATCCTGCTCGAGTGTGCGCAGCAGATTTGCGCGTTCCTCGCGACGCTCGCGAACGATCTGACGACGCGCACGGAGGCTGTCACCACGGGTGCTGTCGGTCTCATTGGGTACGTCTTGGACTGCATGATGGCTGATCTCATGCGTTATGATCTAACCGTTTCTTTGATGTGTGATACAACTGTGTAGCGACATGGGCCAGGCTATGGGCAAGTCGGTGGTGACGTTCTTCCATCAGCAGTTCGTGGTGCAGCTCGTGAGCGAGTGCGCCAACAACACACAGAACCCGCAGGCGCAGCAGCTCGCGGCGTGGACGCAAAAGGTGCTCATGGACCTGGACTCGAACTAGGAGTCTTTCGACTACACAAGCGCAGCGGAGGGCGGGTGCGCCTCTTCTTTAAGCTTCGTGCCATCAGGGCGCGGAGCTTTCGGAACCAAGGTGGAAGGCAGGAACATGCGCATGAGAGCAAAGCATGAGGCTCTTGCTCTCATTCAGAGCGCGTTCCTATGTAATTTATGAAGACCATCACGAGGCGGGCGGGCAGCGGCGCATGAGGCGCTCAGAAGTTGAGACGATCAAGCAGAGAAGCTCGCGCGCTGGTGGCCGGCCGCTCTGTTGCCTGACGGCACGGAGTGGCTCGGTCGCCGTGCGGCACGGGCACCAGGGCGAGCAAGTGGGCTCAGACGCAGTGCCGGCTCGTGAGGGAGTACATGTGCGTGTCATGCATGTGCGTGCGGTATGGATAGGTAGGTAGGGCGGCCGTCGCTTCCAGGCGCGCTGGCGGAGGGTCCATGAGGGCGGAGGCAGGCGATCGACGAGAGGGCGAGCTGCTGGCGAGGTGCAGGCTTCCAGGCCGTCGCGCGCTCCACTACTGGAGCCAAGCGCGGCGGCTTTGGTCGCCCTACTCTGCTGGCGGCTCGACGCTTCTGCGTGGGCTCCAACGAGCTCCTCCCCATCTCGACGTCACTCTTCCTCATGCCATCCCATGAGCCCAGCCTCGTTCGGCGTACCACTACGCCGGACTTGGGCGGTTCCCTCCCCCAGCACGGACGCCAGGAGGCGCACGCCGGCCGCTGTGATAGGACCACGGAACACGCGTCGAATACAGACTTCAAACCGATCCTAACCGTCACTAGCGCCACTGCCGAGTCGTCGTCGAACATTCCAATGTTCCATCGCCGTCGTCGATCATTCCGCATGGGATCTGCTTGCGTGGGCACCTAGGGTGGCCTTATACATCTGGCGCCCGCGGTCGTCGCGTCGAGTACCGTTGATTTCGTTCCACGTGGCTGCTGTCCGACTTGCCCAGGGCGGACCGACCCGAAAAACCTCACCCACGCAAGGTGCAAACCCCACCTTCACTTATTTTTAGTATGATTCCTCCATTCCACCTCACAATCCAGGTTTTTCTCCTCTCCCGACGCGCACGCTAATGTGTCCCTCGCGCTACTGGTAGGTTGTCAAAAACGGGCGCCAGTCACCAGCACCAGCTTCAGCCTCTCCACGTGGCTGCTTCCGGCGGAAATCTTTGCTCTCCACATACAAAAGCCAAGTGTAAACTGGAAGCTCAAGCCTCTGGTGCATCAAGCCCGATCGGCCAGGGTCATTCCGGAATTTGCCGACTGGCGCGCTCCCCCCGCTCCGCTCTTCTTTACCGACAACCTCCGCTCTCTCCGTCCACTATGATGACCAAGCTGGTGCTCGCGCTGGCGTCCACGGCGCTGGCCGTGGCGCAGGCTGAGGTGTTCTTCCACGAGACGTTCGACGACGACGCGTGGAGCTCGCGCTGGGTGGCATCCCAGTGGAAGCCCGCCAGCGAGGTGGGCGCCTTCGCGCACGTGACGGGCAAGGACTACGTGGACGAGGACGACAAGGCCATCAAGACGAGTGAGGACGCGCGCTTCTACGCGCTGTCGGCCAAGTTCGACAAGCCGCTCAACAACAAGGGTAAGGATCTGTACCTGAGCTACCTGGTGCAGCACGAGCAGAAGCTCGACTGCGGCGGCGCGTACGTCAAGCTGCTGCCGAGCGACGTGGACCAGGAGAACTTCGGCGGCGACTCGCCCTACGCCATCATGTTCGGCCCCGACATCTGCGGCAACACCAAGAAGACGCACGCCATCCTCAACTACGCGCGCCCGGGCAAGGAGGCCGAGAACATGGACCACAAGACGCAGATCCGCGCCGAGAGCGACTCGGACGCGCACGTGTACTCGTTCGTGCTCAAGCAGGACAACACGTACGACGTGCGCATCGACGGCAAGAGCGTCAAGAGTGGCGCGCTCGCCGAGAACTGGCCCTTCCAGCCGGAGAAGCAGATCCCGGACCCGGACCAGTCCAAGCCCGCCGACTGGGTGGATGCCAAGAAAATCCCGGACCCGGAGGACACCAAGCCCGAGGGCTACGACGACATCCCCAAGACCATCCCGGACCCGGAGGCCGAGAAGCCCGAGGACTGGGACGACGAGGACGACGGCGAGTGGGAGCCGGCCATGATCGAGAACCCCGAGTACAAGGGTGAGTGGAAGCCGCGCATGATCGACAACCCGGACTACAAGGGCGAGTGGGTGCACCCGCTGATCGACAACCCGGAGTACTTCGAGGACGACGCCATGTACAACGTGGCCAAGGACGTGGGCGCCATCGGCTTTGAGCTGTGGCAGGTCAAGAGCGGCACCCTGTTCGACGACATCCTGGTCACGGACGACGAGGAGACGTTCACGGCCCACGAGGAGGCCGTCATCGCCAAGACGGAGGCCCTGAAGGAGAAGAAGAAGGAGCTGCAGGACGCCGCCAAGGTCAAGGCCGATGCCGAGGCCAAGGCCAAGGAGGAGGCCGCCGAGGAGGCCGACGAGGACGAGGACGAGGACGAGGACACCGAGGAGGCCAAGGAGGAGGCTGAGGAGGCCGCCGAGGAGGCTGCCGAGGAGGCCGAGGAGGAGGCCGCCGCCGAGAAGACGGAGAAGGACGAGCTGTAGAGCGTTAGGAGATCAAACGTCGATGTGGTGGTGGTTGCCCCTCTCTTTTTTTAAGAAACAATCCTAAGTCATTTTGCCTCGTGCGCCTTCGTCCAGTGTGTCATCATCGTTCCACTTGCTGCGTGCGACGTCCCAACTCTCCGACGTTGCATTGAACTCCATTGACTTCCTCCTCCTGTACATGCAGGCACTCTTGAATACACACCAATCGCGAGCCGCGACCGACTGTACTGGTGCGCCTCCGCTCGTAAAGACATCGCTCCTCATGTAGTCGAGCGCCCGCTCCATCCAACTTGTGCCGGGCTACATTTCCATTTGCTTGAACTTGTCAACATGAATAGCCTCAAAAGACGTTGCGACATGGCTACATGTATACTTATACTTAGCCGGAGGAGCGTATACTGCGGCCACCTGAGATTTCTATTTCTAAATGGGTTCGCTCATGTCGAAGGGCTGTCTTATTCCTTCACGGCGTCCACAGCGTTGAGTGAGCCGCCACCGAGTCCATTCCGTTCAGCGCAGTCGCTGCTGCCTCCTTCATATATTTATCGGCACGAGCACTGGATGTCGACTGCGACTCGCGCCTTCTTCTAAATCACACTAGCACACAACCACTCGTACTCGCTCGGCTTCCTCCTCAGCTGACCGCTTGCTCGTTGCTGCACTGCCGCCAGTCCAATCTACTGGGAGCGGTGCGACCAGAACCACCATGTCGACGGTGCGCGGCTCTTCACCGGGTGAGGAACGTGACGCACACGATGACGCCGACGAGCACGACATGGATCGAGATGCAGCTCAGGAACACGTAGAACCAGCGCAGCGTGCGCTTGCCGATGCACTTGCCCGTCCACGGGCAGTGGTGGTCCAGCTGCTCATCAGCCCACGGCGACACATATCCACGTTGGAGTCGGCCAGCAGTCCATTTCAACACGCCAATAGTCGTCCGACCTACCTCGTTCACGCACACGCCGCAGTCGGCGCAGTGCGACGCCGTCAGCGGCCGCCGGATCTCGCACTGGGCTGCGGGTTACCACATAACCAGTTAACCTAAAGCATCAGGTAGTACAATGCCCTTGTCGAGACGCCAGGACTCACCGCAGATGATGCCGCGCTCGATGTCGCTGGCCTCCTGCACGGACGCGGGCGTGTAGTCCTCGTATATGATTCCCGGGTCACTGCACGCGACCATCGTGAACGAGGCCGTCGTGATGGCCATGGACACAACCAGCACGATCTGGAAGCCCAGCATGAGGTCATCCCGCCTGCATTAACACCATCGACACCCGACAGACGCATGCATCCGTTAGCCGACAGCGTAACCCTCGCGTAACCCCATCATCCGTACGCACACAAAGAAGAGGAAGCCGGGGCCGAGCGCGACGCAGTAGGTCACGAGCATGAAAGCCCAGTGCGGGCCCACGTGGCACGTGTGCGGGAAGAAGCCGTAGCGGCGCGAGAGCGAGCACAGCACCCACGTGCGCCCGTAGCGCACGCAGCAACGGCCGCGGCCCTGCTGGACGCCGCCGTTGCCGCTCGTCATCGCCGTCATGGACGGGCTGTACTTGCTCGTGAGTTCCTCCGCGTGGTCCATGCGTGGCAGCAGCGCGCTCGTCTCGTCGGTCGGTGGGGCGCAGGGTGATAATGAGCGACGACTTGGTGATGGCTGCCCCTCGGTCATGCGCCTATAGTAATGTTAGAGCTTGGTATACTGGGCAAGTGGTTCTTGGGGTACGCAGTGTAACCTCGCACTGGAATTTTTGGCAACAAGAGAAAAAAAGAAGAAAGAAATGATTATGAGGTGATTATATCCAATCCGAATGGGTCATTGTGGGGATTTAAGCCAATGATATGACAATTAGACTCGTGATACTTTCTATTGGTGCAAAATAGAATCGAATATCCTCACATACACCTAGCCGCGAAGAGGGTTACAGTCGATTGACGGTTACGTTCGATCGCGCTGAACGGAAAGATACGCCCGCGAACCGGCATCCTTCGTGTGCACCACACCATTCTTCTCCAGTAAGTGCTGTGGTCATTGAGCTCTTCCGCCGTCATTGACACGCATCCCAATGCTCCCGAGTGGCTTTTGTATTCGCAGCGCTGCATTGCTCGTCTCTCCTTACGCCTCCGGGTCCTATACACTCGCCACCTGAGCGCTGTCTACACGCAGAGGCTCGCAGTCGGCTCCGAGAGAGGCCAACGGCGCAGCACTACACTAAACTCGTCCCGCGGGCTGCGACTCGCGCCGCTTAGAAGTTGATGGGCTTGCCGTGGGCCGCCAGACAGGCCTCCTTGAAGGCCTCGCTGAGCGTCGGGTGCGCGTGGCACGTGCGCGCAATGTCCTCGCTGGCGGCGCCGTACTCCATGCCCAGCACACCCTCGGCGATCATCTCGCCGGCGTTGCTGGCGATGATGTGGATGCCCAGGATGCGGTCCGTCGTCTTGTCGGCGATGATCTTCACGAAGCCGTCCGACTCGGCCACCGTGCGCGCGCGACTGTTGGCCATCATGGGGAACTTGCCCACGTTGTACGCGACGCCCTCGGCCTTGAGTTCCTCCTCCGTCTTGCCCACGGACGCCACCTCCGGGAACGTGTAGATGACGCCGGGGATCGCGTCATAGTTCACGTGGCCGTGCTTGCCCGCGATGATCTCCGCGACGGCGACACCCTCCTCCTCGGCCTTGTGAGCCAACATGGCGCCCTTGATCACATCACCGAACGCGTAGATGTTGGGGATCTGCGTGCGGAAGTGGCTGTCCACCTCGATGCGGCCCAGCTTGTCCGTCTGGATGCCCATCTGCTCCAAGCCTAGGCCCTGCGTGAACGCGCGGCGGCCCGTGGCCACCAGCACCGTGTCGCACTCAATGGTCTTGGCCTCGCCACCCGCCGACGGCTCCGTGGTCAGTGTGACCGTCTCGCCGTTCACGGCCGAGGACGTCACCTTGGTGCTGAACTGGAAGTCCATGCCCTGCTTCTTCAGAAGCTTGGTGAACTCCTTGCTCAGCTCCAGGTCCAGGCCGGGGCACGCGCGGTCGAGGTACTCAACCACCGTCACCTTGGAGCCGAGGCGCTTGTACACTGAGCCAAGCTCGAGACCGATGACACCGGCGCCAATGACCACCAGGTGCTCGGGCACCTTGGGCAGCGAGAGCGCGCCCGTCGAGTCGACGATCTTGCCGGCGGCGTTGTCGACCGGCACGGGCGGCAGCGGGGAGACCTCCGAGCCCGTGGCGATGAGGATGTTCTTGGCTGTGACGGTCTGGTTGCCCTTGTCGTCGTTGAGCGCAACGGCGACCTCGTTCTTGCCGACGATCTTGCCGAAGCCCTTGATGTACGTCACCTTGTTCTTCTTGAAGAGCGACTCGATGCCGGCCGTGAGCGTCGTGACGGCTTTCTCCTTGGCCTTCATCATGCCACCGAAGTTCATCTTGACGTCCGATACCTCCACGCCGTACTTAGCGAAGTCGTGCTGCGCCGAGTGGTACAGGTGCGTCGAGTGCAGCAGCGCCTTGGACGGGATGCAGCCCACGTTCAGGCACGTGCCGCCCAGCTTACCGCGCGACTCGACGCAGGCCGTCTTGAGGCCCAGCTGTGCCGCCTTGATGGCCGCCACGTAGCCGCCCGGACCGCCGCCGATCACCACCACGTCGTATTCGGGCGACGACGCAGCGCTGAACGCGCGCGCCAGCGCGAGGCGCGACGCCGGCGAGCGGCGCGACACGGTCTGCAGGCTGCGCAGCATTCCAACAAGCGGGAAGGGGAGGAAGGAGACGACGATCGGTCGGTTGGATGTGACCCCAGTGGATGGCCGAGAAAAATGAGCGGCAGGGGAGCGACTTCCCCAAGCAGAACCGCTCTTTTGGATATTCGGAGTTAGTGGAGAGGGTCACGGTACGCGTATGTGAGACATGAAGGGACGGAAGGTGGAGTGATTTGAGCGTGGGATGAACAGTTTGGGGTGAGATGTGGTAGGTAAAGTGGGGGTTGTTGAAGGGAAGAACATCAACTTTTGAGGAAATGATGAGGAAATACGATCGGTTTGGACGGGGGGAGCGGCTTGTTGGGTGGCGAACAGGGTGGGGAGCGGCCGTCATGATGGGAACCGCGTGACGCGGCGGCATGGGCGCGACTAATTGTCTTGACGCGTAGTGTCGACGACTCGAGGTGGGCGTGTGTTGCTTGCTCCCTGAGCGGTGCCTCACGGTCGTGGTGCTTGGAGGGCTCGTTTGATGCTGCCGGTCGTGGTCCTGCGAGCTGTTCTGCATGGGGCGATGAAGTACGCGGTTGTATAACAGCGACAACGGATGGGGCCGTCGAATGTCCTGGCCCATGACACTGTCGAGCAGTCAAAGTGTCGAGGTTTGATGGCAATTCACTGCCGACCTGGGGCTGCGAAGCGGTGTTAACGCGCTCGCATGGTGGTGGTTGACCTGGTTGTTCAAACACGACCACTGTTAGAGCCATCACACCACTACATCGAAACAGACAGTGATAACACACGAGAGGAGTGAGATCCCTTCAAAAGTTCGTTGCGTGTTCGCTCGGGCGCCCCTAGAGGGGGACGCCGTCGCTAATAACTGGGGCGGAAAACACTTTTCAGCTCCCATTTCCTAGACTACAGGGCGCGCGCAGCACGAGCGGAAGCCAACACCGCAGCGCCCAGCCCACGACAGCCCGCACAAGACGAGCGGCGCGGACGCCCACGAAATGGTGAATTGCGAAAAAGGCGGTCGGACGCGGCGTCTAGTAGTAGATCTGCATCGGGGGGCCCATGGTGCTCTTGAGGTAGAGCACCTTGATGTTCTGCCAGTTCTTCTTCAGCAGCGAGGCGAGGAAGTTGGCGGCCAGCTGCGTGTTGACGATGATCTCCTGCTGCGAGAGGCCGACGTGGCCGATGGCGACGTTGAGGCACATGACCTTCTTCATCTGGAACTTGATGGTGGCGCGCACGGCCTCGGCCTTCTCGCCCAGGCCCTCGGTCGAGGCGACCAGCGTGGGGAACTTGCCGGCCTTGTTGAGGCCGGGGCCCAACAGACGCGGGATCTGCTTGATGAGCGTGTCCGAGGCGAGGAAGGCGTCGTACTTCTTAGCGAACTTCTTGATGACCTTCTTGTTCTTGTTGAACTTCTTCAGGTCGTCCACCGTCATGTACTCGAAGCCTTCCTTCTCAGCCATCTCGCAGTGGACGGCGTTACCGAGCACGCAGATCTTCATGTTGGGGCGCGGGACGGTCGGCAGCTTGAACGTGCCACTGAAGCGCTTGTCCTTCTGCGGGTCGTAGTTCTTGAGCGCGATCTGGAGCTCGATCGTCTCGTTAAAGTTGCGCTTCTTGCCCTGCACGTCCTTGCCGCCCACGTGCACCTTCTCGCCGGCCGAGAAGGCCAGGATGTCGGTCACCGCCTTGGAGAGCAGCTCACTGTTCAGCTTGCTCATGGTTCAGGGAGTCGTTCGCGATCGGGGCGCTGGCGGATGCTTTCTACCACGCTTCGAAGGGAGGAATGCGGGCCTTCAGGTCGAGGCAGGCGGCTACGAAGGGGGCCACGCGGATGGAGTGACTGGGCACCAGTCGTTCCCGAGGGAGGACTACCGGGTAGTCAGGAGTGAAGGTGTGCGTAACCCGGGTTACGTTGTGTGGGCCACCCCATCTTCCCTCTCATACTTGATGCGCTCGGCACCATTTTCCACAGATATCCTTGTAGCAGTACATATATCCTAACCGTCCGTCTATCTTTAAAAATTCAGTACATATCAGTACCTATCAGTTAAAAAAAACAAAAAATTAGTACAAATTGTAACGAAATCCGCGAAATCGGCTGGAAAACCTTTTCGTATACAAAAACCTAAAAATGTACTGAGGGATCGCCTGGAAATGCTCAAAAGCTTGTTTTAGGATAAATTGCTTGATTTACGTGTGGCGTACAGCATGGGTATGACGGAGATCGGCCGCGCGGTGCTGCTCGCAAAGGCGTTGGTGTGCCGGAGGAGCCCCCATCTGCTCAAGATGACTCCGGTCAACCCAAGATCCCGTACGTGAATTTCAAGGACGCGCGGTTGTTTAGCGCGTTGGAGCGCGGCGAGCAAACGCCTGGAGGATGCCGGGAAGCCGATTTCTTTTTGCATCTGAGCTTGTGCCAGATGGTCATCCCCAAGACAGTCAGAGGGTCCAACGAAATGCGGTCTTTAAGCGGCTGGACAAGTACATCAAGGACAAAGGGTTCCGAACGCACGACGTGTTCATGGCGATCGATCGCGACCAGGACCGGTGCCTGACCGTGGGCGAGATGCTGTCAGGCTTCAGCCGTATCGAGTTCCACATCTCCAAGAAGGAAGAACGCATGCTGCGCAAGTGGATGACGCAGGTCGTGGGTCACGACCTGTCGTTCAAGGAGTACACGCTCGCGCTCAAGCAGCGTGCGTCGCTCACGTCCCCGCAGCGCATCTCGATCCTGAGGCTGCAGGCCAGGAGTGACCGACGCTGTAGTATCGAACCAACATCTTACAGAGCGAGCGGGCGTGCATTAGAACTGGTTCGTGTCATAGCGTCTTGTGATCGCAACGGGGAAAAGGAGCACGTTGAAGCGTGGGCTGGGCGTGACTGGGACATGGGTACGGGATGCAGTATGCACCACGGCACACTGCGCCGGCCTTTAATCAGGGCACCAATGTGGGGACTCGTCATACCTTGAGCCACCAAGCAGATCGCGGGGGTTATACCCCGACAGACAGTCCTCACTCGTACACCAGGAACGGACCCGGAAATCCGGCCGCCACACAACACTTCATGCGAGACTGTTAAAGTGTTGGATACAAGTGGATACATGCAAGCATGATGACGCTGGGCACACAAGCCTGGATGCGAGTGGCGCAATCTCATCCAAGGTGGGGTACGGAGAGCAGGGCGGCGGAGATGTCGCGGCGGAGCGCGAGGTAGGCGGCGTAGGCGAGCGCGAAGGCGACCCAGACGGCGGCGGTGGCGACCACGGCGTACAACAGCTCAAACAGGTCGCTGTCCTGGAAACCGGCGAGCGAGCAGCAGGCGGCGGACACGGGCGGCACTGCGAAGCCGACACCGCTGCCGACCGCGCCGGCGCGCGCGCCGCGCTTGGCGAGCCGCTGCTGCCTCTTGGCGGCCATCTCCTTGGCCGCCCACTTGGCCACGGCCTCCTGGATGTGCAGCAGCTCGCGGTGCTGGCTCTCGCCCTCCTCGAAGGACACGCGGCGGGCGAATGCGCCCAGCAGCAGCTCCTCCTCGCCGCCGTCGCGATCGCCGTACGAGTCCTCTTCCTCTTCTTCTTCCTCTTCCTCCTCGCTCACGACCTCGATGCCGTCCACGCCCGCGAGCACGTCGGGCGACGCCGTGTCCTGGTAGTCGAGGCCCGCCAGCGCGTTGCCGTTCACGGGCGACAGGAACTGCACGTCCTCCTCGCCCTCGAGCGTGGCCTGCAGCAGCGCGAGCGAGTGCCGGCGCCGCGCCGCCGCCGCCGCCGCCGGCCGGCCCATGTCCGTGTGCTTGAGCTCTAGGTGCGCCGCGTAGCACGACTTGCACATGACGTCCATGCAGTGCTTGCAGCGTTTCTTCTTGGCGAACACCTTGAACTTCTTACCGCACTCATCGCACAGACTTGCGCCCGGCGCCATCGTCGTCCACAGGGAGCGACCGCTTCCAACTCCCAATATACCCGAGGCGGTCGCGAGGTTGATGATGGCAAGAAGGTCTTCCCAGATTCCTTTCTCCAGAGTTCCAGTGTTCCAGGACGGAGTTCCAGGAGCTGGACCTGGAAAACCTGGAAAGGCCGCGCCAGGAGGGACATGAACCTGGAGGTTTATGGCGCGGGTAGGGTGGCGAGTTGAGGAGGCCAGTTAAATCGCACTGTGTATATCCGTTTAAGTATCAACTCTCATAAAACGTACGGTATCTCATGTCGCAAGACGACAATATTAAACTTGAACGAATCGATACGGAACGAGGCGTTCACTCTGGCTAGCCACACCAAGACGAGATCACAAACAAGAAGAAAGGCTGTCAGTGTAGGCGAGAAAGGCAACACTCATACAAAGAGCAAGCCATCACTCGCGCCCAAAGCACCAGCGGCGGGAAGAAGAAGGGGGAGGAAGGGAGGCGGCTTCGTGGAGGGGAACGCGGCCGACCGGCGGCGGAGACGGAGAGAAACGCAGCATGGAGGGTTTGGGCTTCGGTGGTGGCGCGTTCGGCTCGAGCGGCTTCGCTCCACAGCGGCAGCAGCGGGCGCGGCAGGCAGGGGATCAGCGGCCGCCGGGCGACCTCTTCCAGGGGCAAGTGCCCGTGCAGTTCCAGTACGAACAGGTTTTTCAACAGTATCAGTTTGGGGCAGTGGCGCCCGTGCCAGCTGCGGCGGTGCGCGGATCGGCCAAGGCACTTGCGACGGAAAAGACACGGAAGTTTGAGGACGAGGACGGGTACCGGAGTGAGTGCTGGAGCGGCAGCACCGCGAGCAGCAGCGAGAGCAGCTCGGACCACTCGCCGCCGCCCAGCGACGGCGCGTTCGGGGCGACGCGCGGTGGGAATGCATGGGGGAGCGACTGGGACTTGCTGTCGGAGATGCTGCTGGACGACGCGCTAGGCACCGCGACGGCGGCTGGTCTGCTTCCGCCGCCGCAAGTAGCCCGCACGCAGTTCCTGCCGTATCAGCAGCACCACATGCACCACCAGCAGCTTCCCATGACGACCAACTGGCCTCAGCAGCAAGTGGTCGACTACAACCAGCGATTCAGGCAGTACGAGGCGCCCATCGAGCCTCCGATGCCCATGAACGCTCAAGTTCTGGGACACCAGGCGGTTCTGGGTGGATCAAGCTCGCCGCCAGCCGTGGGCTCAATGGAAACGCCGTCGCAACTTGCAGGTACCAGTATCTCGCCGTCGCAGCGGCCACGGACGGCCGCGGCAACAGTGAGGCAGAAGAAGAAGAAGGCGCCGACCAAGAAGCAGCCTGCTGCGGCTTCTCCGCCACACAGCAGCCCTCAAACGATGACGGGACACCACTCCCCCTCAGCAATGAGCTCCTCCAGCAGTAGCAGCGTGAGCGGGAGTCCTATGTCCACTTCTGCAACTACAATGTCCACGAGCCCCCCGACGGACTCGACGCTGTCGGCCGAGGAGCTGAAGAAGCTGCGGCGGCGCACCCAGATTGCGAACAGCGTGCAGAGGCATCGTGAGAAGAAAAAGTGCGTCGTGTCGGCGCTCAAGACCGAACTCAGCGGGTTGACCGCGCAGCTGGAGGAGCTGCGCGCGCAGCGCAAGGATATGCATGCAGACGCACGGCTTGTCGAGTGGGAGGAGACGGCCGTGACTCAGAGATGCAAGCGCAAACAATCAGAGGAGCTGAATGCGCGCATGAAGAAGGCTCTGTTCCAGCAAACAGCGTTCCTCATGGGGATGCGGGGGCTGCTGAGCGGCGCTGGGGAGCCGCTCGCACCGAGCGAAATGGAGTTCCACGACTGGATCCACTCGTATACGATCTTGTCAGCACGCGGGGAAGAGTCTCGACGCCGCGAGTTGGTCGCGCACTTTTCGGAAAGCAAGATGGATCTCGCGAAGAAGCTTGTGCTGCGCGAAACGGACCCGGTCATGCCGCGCCTAAGCCGCGTAGCGCCTTACTACGCGACTACGCGAGTGCTTCACGACGGCACTCAACAATTCGTCACCGAGCCCGACGACGATCCGTTCGTGATCAAGCAAGAGATCGACGCGCTTCGCACGCCGGTTCCTGAGAAAGAAGCCGGCGACGGCCGCGTGCTCAAGAAGTTCATGTCGGTGTTTCTGTTCGAGGAGAGCGCGACGATCACGCTCGAGCGACTACACAACCTCGTGTTCGAGAGCACAAAGTGCGTCGGCGTCTACTGGCCGGCGGAGGGCTACAAGCCACGCACGTTCAACCACGCGCCGGTGCCGACGAACTCTCCGTCCTGCTCCTCCAACGTGTTCTACGCCGACATGACGGCTTCCATGTCCGTCATGGACGATCTGCGGGTAGGTCAACCAGGATCGAGCGATGATAACGAGGAACAGGACATTTTTGTGGAGGCGCGCGTGCTCTGCCGCGAGGCGAGGGACGAGCACGAGGGCGTCATCGTGTGGGACTACGTCGATCGCGACGACCAGAGCAGTGGCAACGATGACAAATCCGCTGCGGCAAGGAAGCAGCGGGTGATCCGACGCAACTGCTGCGGCTCCATCGTGATCAAGCGCGAGCCGTGCGGGCTGCTGTCCGTGCGCTCCATCTCAGTCAAGATGTTCGCGCCCGACGGCGCCGCCGGCAAGAACGAGACGCGAACCCCCGACAAGAAGGCGCGAGTGGTTGACGGCGAGGTGGACCAAGAGGAGCAGCTGCGCGCGCTGTTCCGGCGCATCGGCCTGCAGGCCACCGAGGTGGAGCGCAGCAAGGAGAAGTGCACGCGCTTCGTGTACAACGCGTTGCAGTCGGCGCTCGCCGCCGACACCTAGCTTCTCCAAGGTCCTGGCAATCGCTCTTTTCTTTGTCGATGGCGTTCAGTGCAACGTGTGCGTGTGTAGATGAAGTGTGTTTGAACGTGACGTGCTTCCTGATCTCGAAAGCGTCCGTCGCATTGTCATACGCGGTAGATCCACGTGGAAAGTGATTGGCGCCACACATTATGACGCTGCACAGCATGCTATCAACACCTCTAGACGTCGAAACGCGCCGCCTTTCAATACTGAAACCAAGTCAAAACTCGCATATGATGTCTCGACTCGTGTTTCTCGTTTTTATCTCGAACGGATGCGATGATTCCTACGAAAATCGTCATAAAAAAGTACCGGCACGCGCGCCCTCATACCTCGGAACGAAGCACGCGCGCTGGTGTCGCCGCGGACCCGCAGCAAAGACCTGTGTCCGCATCGGAGGAGGCAACCACTACCGCCTCCCGTACGTTTACAGGGCTTAGGCCATGACGAGCGCGGCGCTGAGGGCCGCGATGGCGATGGAGAACGCCGCACTGGCGCCCGAGAGCACCACGCTGGCCGCGTTCGAGCCACTGGCAGCCGTCGAGCCGCTGGCGGTGGAGCCGGCCAAGCTCGAGACGCTGGCGCTGCCCGTCGACGACTCCGATCCCGACGAGCTGGACACGGGCACGGCGTCGGCGATGCCCACGCCTGCCGCGTTCTTCTCGGCGATCGTGTCGAGCACCTCCTGCGGGCAGATGGCCGTGCAGTTGAAGCGCTTGACGCCCGCGAGCGCCTCGTCGGCCGCCGAGTTCTGCGCGATGCACGACATGCACGTGTGGCAGATCGAGGCGGGCTCCGTCGCCGTCGTGTTGATCTCCTGCACGCAGTGCAGCTTCTCGGCGCAGATGGGGCCCTCCTCCGTCGACGTCGTGATGTAGCCGTACGAGTCGACGCACTGCGCGCTCGAGCAGTCGCCGAACTGCGGCACCGTGCCCGACGTGGCGTTCGGGTTGGCCTGCGACTGGCACTGGCTCGCCTCCACGTCCTTGCACTCGCACATCTTCTTCTCCTTGCCGTCCTGCTTTCCCTTCTTGTTGCACGTCATCTCCCAGCCGTTCAGCTCGGCGCAGTTGTCGTCGCACTCGAGGCTCAGGAACTGCAGCACACACTTGCTCGGGTTGTACTCCGTGCCCAGGAACACCGTCGTGCCATTCTCCGCTTGCACTGTGTCGCCCCGCGTGCCCACGGCCATGGCCAGGCTGCCGTCGCTCGACGAGTCGGCCGCGCTGGCGGCGCCCGCGAGCGCGGCGAGGAGCAGCAGCGGTGTCTTCATCATCATGGCGAAGGGGACTCTAATTCGTCGGGTTAAATAGTAAACCGGTCTTCAGGAGCGGCCTATGTCGTTGCTGGCGGATTCGGAAGTGAGGAGCCAGGGAGTCAGGCTGTTGGGGTGAGGCCCACCGCAGAGTTTATATAGGAGTTTGTATACTTCACTCGTTATCGTATGGTATGGCGTGCGGGGTAATTCACGATCCAGAGTGACCCTCGGTACTCGTTACAAACGGCAGTGCAGCATACTGAAACCAAGTGAAACGGGATCCAGGAAACCCCCCACCGACCTGTACTGTACTTCCTGGACGATAAGATTGACAGAGAGACGCGCTGAGCATACTGAAACCAAGAGAAGCGCAGCTGCCGAGCGGTTGATTTTGCCCAGAAAAGGCGGCGACGAGTCGTCCTGGGGCACGATCCGCAGATGCGGATGGCGGTCTCACGCCATATGGAATGCCGGCATACTAAAATCAAGTTACTCTAGGGACACAGGCCCTTTCTCTGCGCAGCATACTCTCCCCCAGTCACCGTTGCCCGCAGGTTCAAGTGGCCCAGCTGCCCACGGCCAAAATGCAATTTTGGCGGCCGAAATTTTCGAGAATATGGATGTCAACCACCCAAGCAAACAGTACATTTGCAGTTCTGTAGTGCCACGCCTTGACATTATTTGTATGGGAAAATACGACTTTGATGTGCGCAATTTAGCGTGTGAGTGACGAGGGTGAAACACGAACAGAAATGCTATGTCGGGAGTATTTTGATAAACTTTGCGTTTCGAATTAAGATCGACCAGGATCGTGCAGGTTCTCAAACAGCACAAAACATTTCGGCGGATTTTACGCTGACTTCTATCGAGTATGGACACTTTTTCCAATACAAACAGCAAGAGAAGGCGCAATTGGCGTATGTGGCACTGTCCATTCTGAGACAAAGCAGCCAGCAAAAAAATGGAATGAGGCGGTGTTGATATTACATACTGAGATCAAGTTAAAAAGAGTCGACTGCCACGTTTTGCGTTGTGTAATTGTGAATGAATGCCTCTCTTCGTGCCAAAACTCGCTAAAAAAAAAAAAAAGGTCCTGGTTCACACCCATGGCGTTACCCAAACCTCTATTCCCGACCAATCAGATCACGTTTCTACTCCAAAATCGCCATTTTGCCAAACAAAAGTGCAATTTTGGGCGAATCAACCTCTCATCTGTCAAGACCAGTCTCTCTGATCCCCGAACGCTAAGAATCGCGACCAGTTCTGCGTTCCGAATCACCAACGCTGCCACCACTATGGCATCCGTCATTGGCCATGGAGCACAGGCTGTCCAGCGCTCTTAACGCAGCTCCTTCTTCCTCCTCGCCTCTCTATTTATTCGTGTCCTCTCTACCCGCCACACTTGTCGCTCTTGTCTCTCAAGTGGGTTCGCGAAGACGCCGGCCACGTCAGCAGCCACTCGCTTCTCCGAACTGATATCATACACTCAGAGGTTTACAACCGCGCTCTTGTTGCCAGCGGGTGGTCTTAAGGTTGCTCACCATCGGCATAGTATCACCACTTCAAGTGCGAAGTGCTGCTAATGGGGCCGCCTTGTGGGCTCTTGAGCCTCAACTCAGCCGAGGATGGCGCTTCAGCCACGGAAACGCGCTGGTTCCGATATTATCAGCCATCAAACGCTCCTTTCCAGTCTAATGACCACGGGTAATACAGTAAGACAAGAAAGAAGAGGCTGCCTCGAAGCGAGGAGATCAACGAGCATTTCTCATGTTTGACGGACCTGCGTCCTGAGTTCTCGAAGGTGATCTACAGTGTCAGGTCCTGCTGGTTGAGTTTAGAAATGGTGGGTCCTCTTTCTACGGTACAGTAACAAGAATTATTTCTAAAGCGGACTGAGAATCGTTCCTGGAATATTTCATCCAGAAGAAAATAGAAATCAGCAATCTACTTATCATAACATAGACAATAGTGTTCTCTATCTAACATATGTACTAATTTAGTTCAACATATTTTATTTTTATTCAACATATTTCTTTATTTTGATTTACTTTCCAATTTCCATCAATCCGTAAATTTCATCCTTTTGTTATTGGAATTCTCCATAGAAAAGAAAAAGAAAATAAGAAAAAAGATGAATTTTTTTGAAATTCTTACTAAAAAAAAAATTTCCAATTTTTACTTAACCGACCAACAGAACTGACCTAAAATGCTCTAGAAGAAGTTGCAAAGAGCATGCCACAAAGCTAAACTGCGTTCGACTTTGGGCCAAGAAGCGAACGTCGACCCCAGATCTATCCCCAGCTGCGGACTCCCCCCTCCCCTCCCTTTTTCCCCTCGATCGTGTCCGTCAACGTGCCATGACAAGCCCACCACCTGCCCTCGCGCTCGCGAACGCCTTGGACGCGCCCAATAAGTCTGTCCTGCGCCATTCGCACCGCCATTCACACCAGGTAAGTCAAGGCAACCGTCACAGCCGTTGGAGTCATTTTCTTCCTTTTTTTTTTGTTCTTTTTCGGTATATTTATATCGAAATTGAACGGATGTAGATGCGGACGGTCCCCAGCTTCCTACATCCGCAGTACTAAACGTGTTTTTGTTTTTTTGTTTTTATGATTCAATGCGGCTGGAACAGTCTCTACGGCCACCGCTGCCGTCCGCTGTGGGGCCCCCGTCCGCAAGTGGGGTCGGGGCGCTGGCGCGCTGGCCTGGCCGCGGTTTCATGAGCGATAAGGACGACCCGCCGTCCTCAACCAGCACCAACGCGGACGTCCGTGGGGGGCCCCCATCCGCAGTCTCATCCGCCGTCCCATCCGCAGTCTTCCCGTCCCACATCACCATGAACGTGAACATCACGACCACCGGGTCTGGCATGAGCAGACCGATCGTTAACAGCGCGCAGCTCGTGTACGATCCCCGGGGCCGTCATCCACAGACTATGGGACCTCAGTCCACATCCACATCTACATCCACAGCTCCTGTGTTGGTCTCAGTTCCATCCTCGACAAGCAAGAAGCGCAAGGGAAGCAAGAAGAGCAAGGACAAGGAGGGACACAGCAGCAGCAACAACAACAACAACAACTACCATCCACACTACCGTCCGCAGTTCCACCTACCGACGGACGGACTGGTGGACGTGGCCGCCTTTGCGGTACCCGTGGCTGTGGCCGCGTCCCCATCCGCATCCTCGTGCGGATCATCATCATCATCATCATCATCATCATCATCCGCGGGATCCGCATCTTCATCCGCAGTTGGGGGACCCACCCCAGCCTTGGCTGTCCCCATGGCCGCGGCGTCCCCGTTCGAGAAGCTTAACACGCTCAAGCTGCTGCTGGACTGCGGTCACCTGACGGCAGACGAGTACCAGGAGCGCAAGACGCAGATCATCAACGAGATGACGGGTACTTCCACGGAGCGCAAGAAGCCTTCCCCGTCCTCCCGCCGGCACGCGCACCATGCGTCCGGGGAAGGCCCCTCGTCCTCCGGGGGTCCGTCTAGTAACGTCCTACTGCCGCCGCCTCCCCCGCCCCCGCCGCTGCCACTGCAGCCCATAATGAAGACGGTGGTGCCGCACCACCCACCCGACTTCTCACGCATCCGCGTGGAGCGCGCAGACAAGCTGAGCTTCGACGTGGACACGCTCGAGTGGCAGTCGGCGCCCACGCGCGTACAGATGGACCTGGTGCCCTTTGCCACCGGCCAGCTGCGCAACGCGTACTACCTGCAGGAGCTGGGCACCGAGGGCGGGATGGTGGGCGCCGTGCGGCCGCCGAAGCTGCTGGTGGCCAAGTTCTCCATCCGCCACGCGGCGCCCAGCTCGTACCTGAGCGATGTCGAGATGCAGGCCGTGTGCGCGCACTATGCGGCGCTGTACAACGAGCACGAGCCGCCGCTCAAGGTCTACTACGCGCGCTCGTGGCTGCTCAAGTTGCGCGACCGCGGGGACCTGGTCTGCTCGGTGGAGGAGTACCTACCGGGCGCGTACGTCAAGTACTCGAACAATAACGGCTACGTGGGCCGCGAGACGAGCACGACGGAGGAGCGCGAGCGCAACACGCCGCAGGCCTTCTCGCACTTCTCGTTCGTGGCCTCCGACTTCCGGCTCATGATCGTCGACATCCAGGGCGTGGACGACAGCTACACGGACCCGCAGATCCACACGGCGGACGGCCGCGGCTTCGGCGCCGGCAACCTGGGCACGCTGGGCATGGAAAAGTTCCTCGAGTCGCACCGATGCAACGAGGTGTGTCGCTGGCTGGGACTGCGCAGCATCAACGAGCAGTACAAGCCCGGAGGCACCGCCGCGCCCAAGTACCAGATGCCCTTCGGCGGGGCCATCAAGAAATCCACGAACCGCATCACGGAGGAGAGGAACACCTTCTCCACGTCCGTGACGGTCTCGGAGGCCTTCGGCGACGGCCTCGCGTCCGAGAGGCAGCCGCAACTGCAACAGCAGCAGCAGCAGGGTGGGGACCTGCGGCACTACGAACGCGCGAGGGGGACGACGGGAGGAGCGAGCGCCTCGCCGCTGGTAGTGCAGGCCGCGCGCGGGCTCGGGCTGCCACTCAAGCGCAGGGGCAAGGCGCTGCCGTCTGCGGGGGGAGGAGGGGGAGGGGAGCGAGGCCACAGAGGGTGGTGGGAGGTCCTGCGGCGGCTGCTATGCTGGTGCCTGGCCGCGTGATGACATGAAGTGTGTAGTTGTAGGAGGGCGAGACGACCGGCATGAAGAAGACGATCCGTTGGCTCCACTCCACGGTTGGCGTCCGCGTCTTGCGTTGAGGCTGCTAACGCTCTGCTCGTGTGCTGCCAGCGCCTCCGGACGCCCAGGAATAGCGCGTCGGCGGGTATAAATATCTTTACCAGCCTCCTCCTGCCTGCCTCCGGTCCACACCAAGGCCAGAGGACCGAGGCGAGCAATGGAGGCGAGCGAGGACCCGGGCGAGGCGCGGCCGGCGGCGGCGGCGATCTTGTCGGCGGCCGTGGCGCAGGCGGTGGCGCAGACGGACGCCAAGCTGGCGCTTGACATGCTGCTGCTGCACGAGCAGCTGCTGGCCGCGGACGCCGAGGGCCGCGCGCGCTGCGATGAGAACGCGGCGCTGCGGGACGCGTTGGCCGCGCTCAAGCAGGAGCAGAGCGCCATGCACGTGTACCTGCACGGCAAGCTGGACGCGCAGGTGGCGCGCGTGGAGGAGCTGGAGCGCGCGCTGGCAGCGGCGCATGACGCGCGCGCAGAGCTGGAGAAAGAGGCGCAGGAGAAGCTGGAAGCGCTCGAGGCGAGCCACAAGACGCAGCTCGAGGCGCTGGGGGAGCAGGACAAACACCTGCGCGAGGAGCTGCGCAAGGTGCGCGTGTTCATGGAGCAGCAGCGCGAACTGGAGGGCGAGACGAGCGCGCTGCGAGTGAAGCTGGCGGCGCAGCAGGCGGCGTTCGTGGAGCGCGAGGCGGCGCTGGAGCGCAAGTTCCTGGTGGAGCTGGACCGCGGCAAGAAAGAGCTGCTGGCGCGCATGCAGGCGACCAAGGAGGCGCTGGTGGCGCGCACGGCTGGGCAGCTCAACACGACCACCAAGCGCACCATGATGGAGAACGAGCAGTTCATGGAGGAGCTGGCCTTCCAGAGCCGCGAAAGCGAGGCGCTGGTCGAGCGCCTGGGCGCGCTGGAGAAGGAGCTGCGCGCGCTCAAGGTGCGCAACGGCGTGCTGGAGGCCAACGAGACGGCGCTGGCCAAGAAGGCGCACTACTACCGTCGCATCCTCAAGCAGATGCGCGGCGCCGCGGCCAGGGACGACGGGAGGAGAGGGGCGAGGAGGAGCGACAGTGACGAGAGCAGCGAGGAAGACAGCGAGGGAGACGGAGAGGAGGGAGGGGGAAGCGTACGAGCGCCGGAGGAGGAGCTGCAGGCGCTGAGGGAAAAGGCGGCCGAGCTGGAGCGCAAGCTGCGGCGCGCGCTGGACTGGCTGCGCGTGGTGGAGGCGGACAAGCAGCTGTTGCTCGCGCGGCAGGACGAGGCGCTGCAGTTTCTGTTGGCCGCGCTGGACGAGGGCGCGCGGCAGATCGGCGGGGACCCGGAAACGGAGGCGGAGGAGGACGCACGCGTGGCGCTGGCGGGCGACACGACCAGCGTCGAAGGGCTGGTCACGCTCTTCCCGCGGCCGCTGGCGCCGGCGCTGGACGAGCTTGAGACGCGCGCGCTGCTGCGCTTCCTCGTCGAGAAGCTGCGCATGCACCAGCAGCAGGTGGCCGCCGTGTTCCACGCGCAGCAGCAGCCGCAGCCGTCGCCCAAGCAGCGCGCCAAGGGCCTGGAGCTGCCGCCCATCAGCGGCGGCAAGTCGCCCACGGCGGCCAAGACCAAAGCGGCCTCCTCGACGACGACGTCGCCACTGAAGCGCCGCGCCTTCTTCGCGCACGTGACGGCGGCGATCGCGCGCGAGGAGGCAGCGTCGACGTCTTCGCGTCCGACGCCGTCGCCCAGCAGCAGCGTGACGCCCGAGTTGATGGCCATGGCGACGGGTCAGTTCAACTTCCTGGCGCCGACGGCGGCCAAGAGCAAGCACAAGGCCGTCGCGTCGCCGTCGCCGTCGCCAGTGAGGCGAGCACCGACCAAGTTTGCGAGCAACAAGAGCGCCAAGACGTCGACGCTGGCACTGGCGGCGTCCGACTCGACGGCGGAGCTGCTGACGCCCTGGCCGACCGGAGACGGAGAGTGCGGCGAGCAGGAGAGCGACGAAGCGGCAACGGTGTCCGTGGGCCTGTAGCGACGGCCTGAGAGAGGAGATAGCAGCGAATGCTGAGATGGATTAGTGAGGACGTATAGCTGAATGCACTGGCGGTGGATGAACCCGGTCGGTCAGGGAGGGGGAACGCTCACTCGCGCTCGTCGTCCGACTCGTCCTGCTCATAAATAGCGCCGATCGCCGCCAGCTTGCGCGCGAGCTGCCACCAGAACAACGTCAGACCTCCTCTCCAACGGTACGAAGCAGTCAGCGCGGAACGAGGACGCACCGCGGCGGTGGGGAATGAGTCGCTGCCGGCGGCGAGGCGGTGCGCGGCGCGCGAGCCGAAGGCGTCGAGCTCCTGCTGCTCGTCCGAGGCGTCCGAGAGCCCGTCGAAGCCTACGACGCGCTCCGGGAAGGCCACGCCGTCGCGGAAGCAGACCACCGACGGCAGCACGCGCACCGCCAGCTTGTCCACGAAGAACGGCGCCTTCTCCGCGTTCAGCTTGAGGAACTTGCACTCCACGTGCCGCGGCGCCAGCCGCCCCAGGTGCTACACGATATCATCAGACGTTAGCTACGCCGCTATCCACATAACCAATGCGTCTACGATGAGCCCACCATGTCCATGATCTTGCAGCGCTCAAAGTCGCGGTGGTAGAAGTGCACGAGCGCCAGCGGGCTGCCCGTGACCTCCTTGAGGAACTCGTCCTGCGAGATCTCGCGGTACTCGCCGTGCCCGAGGCTCTTGAGCTCGCGCGTCCGCTCGTACTGCTGCTTGAGCTGCGCTAGCCGCTTGGCACGCAGCCGCTCGAGCTCCGGATCGGCGTCCAGTTCGTCCAGCAGCTCATCGTCGCTGTCCTCGTTCGCGTGCTGCTCCGGGTCTTCATCCTCCTCTTCCTCGTCCTCCTCCTCCTCCTTGGGCCGCACGTAGTTGGGGTCTCCGCCAGCCGCCAGCGCCGCAGCCTTGTAATCTGCAGAGCGCACGAGGCGGCGCTGCTGCTCGCGCGCCTGCGCCTCCTGCTGCTGCTTGTGGGCCGCGTCCAGCGCGTCCTGCCGCGCGTGACGCTGTTTGAGCTCCTGCGCCGCGCCCTGCAGCCGGTCGGAGGCCTCTAGGTGCGCGCCCGAGTCGAACAGCCCCGCGGGATTGGCCATCGAAAACTTAGCGGCCATGGTGAGCGGCTGGGGAGCGCAGCGAGGGCAGGAAGAGCAGGGAAGGAGGGCGAAGGAAGCGCGGATGCCTTAGTGATGGAGGAATGGCGGCGGTTGGGGAGGTGGGATTAAATGCTGCAGGTTGGCGAATAGCTACAGAGGGAGCGAGTACTGCGGGGTATGATATTGTAAAGATTTTTGATGGACGACGATTGGCTGAAATGATAAGATGGAGTGTTATGATTGGTGGTTAATGTAATTGTGCGTCTTGTCCAATAGAGGTGTCGCATGAAGAATATTTTAAACCAATCATAGGCTGGGAAGGCGGCAGTTGGGTGTCGGATACGTGCTAAATAACACCACGCAACGCCTGACAAGCGACGCGACGGACCCCAAGAGACGCCGACGGATCGGATCGGATCGGATCGGCCTCCAACGCCTTCAAAGAAGCCCTCCAATGTCCGTGCAATTGCCAGTAGCAGCAAGAGACGGCGTGGGCCCGATCGAGAGGATATAGAGGCCGCTGACCGGTCTCTCAGCTCTACAAGCGACAGCAATTAATGTCGGACAGCCGACGGAGACGGTGGGTGCTGGTGATCGCGCTCTTGCTGGCGCTCGTGGCGGCCGCAACGGCCAGCCACAGCGCTGAACAGACAGCCACCACGTCCTCTGGGTCGACCTCCTCCATCTCCACAACCGTGGGCATCGACGTCGACATCCCGGTGGCGTCGCGCGCCCAGCCGTTCGAGCGCAGCCTGCCCAGAAGCCCGACCTCCACGTCGTCGGCGTCGTCTTCCTCTTCTAACACCAGTGACTCCTCCGACGGTCTGTCGGGCGGCGCCATCGCCGGCGTCGCGGTCGGCTGCGTCGCGATCGTGGGCGTGGCGGTCGTCGTGGCGGCGCGCGGGCGGTTCACGGCCAGGAAGGGCGAGGAGGCGCTGTTTGCCGACCTGGGCGACGAGAACAGCTACTTCTCCGACTACGCCGCCATGTGAGCCGCCGGCTCAAAGGAGACGCCAAAGCGTACAAGGAGACCAAGGGCGAGAGCGAGAGTGGACACGAGCCTCGGAGCTGCTAGAGCTGAACTCGTCTGCTAATTTTTTTAAATGTATTTAGCTGCATTTTATGCTTGCCAAGTGCGACTATCTCAGGCTAAAGATAACGAGTGATTTGGATTCTTTAGAGGGCGCCATTTCGACTGTTTTATGTCGCATTTCGGAAGAAGAAACTACCTGCAAGTATCTTTTTTTCGATTAGATTTCGAGCGAGCTTTCTGCCGAATTGTCGTATTTTTTACTTAAATAAGACTGTACAGTCTGTCCTCTATTTTCTACGTCTATGGTTTTATTATATTCTTTAAATTTTATATTACTGCTACACAAATTATTTGTGAAATTACATTAGAGACTCCATTTAATACAAGATAAATCTTTATAATTTTATAAATATCACGTTCATAGAAAACGGAGGGTAAGCTGTACCCATCCAACCTATAAATGCTCTGTACAGTCTGCAACCATAGTCCATAGTGAGCTCAAGATGTTAAATTTAGGCTGGATGGGTTCGCTTTAGGTTCAACTGTACCCCTTCGATTCTAAGGTACGCGGACCACAGACGGGGCGGGATTCGGATCTAGATCAGTCCTATAGTGGTCCACGTTGAAGTTGCGAGGCTTGAAGCCGATCTGTAGGACGACCTACACGTTTTATAACTGCAATTAGGACCATTCACCACATTTGGGACCGCAAAACCACCGCAAACCGCCACCACGTAGCCTCTCAGTACCGCCTTCCCATGGACGAGCGGGCTTCTGTTCTTCTTCTCTGTTGTTATCTCCTACACTATCTGTTTCTCGGTCTCTTCTTGTACATGATGCTACTCTTCGTCCTCTCGCCGCCGTCACCACCGCTGGCGCTCATAACGCGGCTCCTGCTCGTCCTACACGTCTTCTCGATCGTATATCGTCTTCCCACGTACCTGCCTGCTTCCTTCATCTCTTGTTCCTCGTCGTCCACCTTCGATCGGTGGATGACCACTTCCTCTTCTTCTCCGCCTCCCTCTAGCGCACCGTCACCTCGGCCCAGGCCTGCGCGAGCTCCGCGTGTAGCAGCAGCAGCAGCTCGTGACTGCAGCCGCGCGCGACCGCGAACAGGTCGTCCAGCAGCGCGCCGACGGCGCCCGCGTCCACGCGGCACTCGCGCAGCAGCGGCACCACGTCAACGGCGAAGCCGCACTGCACCAGCGCCTGCGCAACGCCGCCCAGCGCCGGGGACGACCACGAGGGTGCGAGTCGGCCGGCGACGTTGAGGCAGAAGGGCGTGATGGCATTGGTCCCGCACTCGACGAGCCACTCACCGAGGCACCGGCGCACGCCCCACGAGAACACGACGCTCGACCTGCTGCTGATTGGAGCGGTGAGCCCGACGAAGACGTGGCGAGCCCCGCCAAAGAGCCGAGCGCCGCGCTGACGCAGTAGCGCGATCTTGGCCGAGCGCTCGGCGGGCGAGCCCGCGGTCGCGGTCGTGGCCAGGAACAGCGGCGTGTGACCGATGCCGCCGCCCAGGGTCGTCACCTGGTTGACCACCGCGCCCACGCTTGGTCCCGCTGCCTCCAGCAGGAATTGCATCACGTCGGGTGACCCGTAGCGAGCCGCGTAGTGCACGGGCGACTCGCCCTGCGCCGTCGTGACGCCCATCAAGCGCTCCTGGCCGCCATTTCCATCGACAGCGGCCGCGATCTCACTTAGCAGACGCACCAGGTCCTCGTGGTGCTTGACGATCGCCAGGTGCATGGCTGTTTCCCCGCGAGCGTTGCATTCGTCGGCGCTCGCGTACTGGCCGCGAAGGATAAGCTCCACGAGCTCGAGCGCCCCCGCTTCGGCTGCGAGGAGCAGCACATACCCGGCGAAGCTCTGGGCTCCTGGAGCCACTGGCACGTTGTGATAGTGGTCGAGCATGGCCTGCAGCGCGCTCACGTCCCGCTTGGCGACGACCAGCGCGAGCGGCGAGACGCCCCGGCGGTCTGGCAGGTCCACGCGCGCACCTCGGGCCACGAAGAGCGCCGTGGCGCGCAGGCTCTGGCTCTCGACGGCGTAGTGCAGCGGCGTCTGCCCGTCCTCGTCCGTCGGGTCGACGAACGCGCCGGCATCCAGCAGCAGCTGCGCCACCACGTGCAGCTCGTCGTTGGCCGCGAAGTGCAGTGCTGCCTTGCCGTCCTCGTTGGCGGCGTTCACGTCCGCGCCGTGGCGCACCAGCAGGTTGCACACTGCGATCGTGTGCGCCAGGCGCTGCGCGTCCTCCTCTCGGCACTGGTTGGCGGCAACAGGACAGGGCAGGCAGAGAGCGTTAGCGTCTCTGTTGGCTGCGGGATGGTGTGAACTATTAGAACTGATGGGGGCGTACGTCGACGACGGTGTTGAGCTGGACGATGGCCTGACCCATGAAGACGGCGCGCATGGCCTGCACGCTGTGGCGCAGCAGCGTGACGACAAGCACCGTCATGCCGCGATCGTCGCGTGCGTCGGGCGACTGGCCCGCCTCCAGCAGGTACTGCAGGATGGGCCAGTGGCCCTCCCACGCGGCCGCGTGCAGCGCTGAGTCCCCGATCGTCGCCAGGTAGAACTGCTCCCAATCGCAGAACGTCGTGGGCGACCGCGGAGACGCCGACGCCGACGCCTGCTGGCCCTTGAGCGGCACCGCCACCACCTGCACAGCAACGCAGGCAAGCAAGGCAGTTCCACATTAGCTCTCTCTTAAGTCTTGTTGATGACTATCTACAGTCCGAGGGGCGTACGCGCTGCAGGTCGAGCCACTGCGGGTGGCTGGCGCGCAGGCGCTGCATTTCCTGGACGTCGCCGCGCTTGCCGGCCGCGAGCCACGCCTGCTCCACGGCAACGCGCTCGCCGTCGCTCATCTCTTCTCTCGTTTCTCTCAGCTCAACTCTTCAACGCCTCAACTCTCCGCCTCGGCGCTAGGCGACCGGAAGGAGAATGCGGTGCCCCGTGCCGGACTCCCGCTTGTTCCGCGTGACCGACTGGCTCACAGCCGGCGCCACAGCCACCCGATGCGTCCCCTCCCTGTGCGGCGGCTCTCTGCTCTTCGCCGCGCAGCAATCGGATGGCCGCTTGCTCGAATGACGGACGCGCCCTGGACGCTTGGGTGCCGCCTCGGCGCGTGTGTGCGGCGGGCGCGACTTTACTCACTTGCAGTCGCCGGCGGCGTCTGAGATGGCCCGACACTGAAACGCGGAGCGCGGCGCGTAGAAGCGGATAAATCACGCGCGGAACGCGTCCGGAAGCGGTGGCGGCGAGCCCCGCGACGTCATCAGGCATGGTCGGATCAAAGACGAGGGGATGGAAGCTCACTCGAAGGCAGGAAAGAAGGCTCGCTCGCTCCTCCTCCTCGCTCGCTCCGGGGCTGAACCAGGCTGGGCTGACGCGCCTGAGCGCGGAGGATGCGCCTTCTCCTCCTCATCAGGAGAGATTGAGCCTCCTTCGCAGTGAGACATCGCGTCAACCACGCGGAGCTCTAGGCGTTTATATGGTGCGCAGGTGCCAGCCACATAGACTGGCCGCCGTGGCCCTTCTCTCTGACGGCCATGAACTGGAGAGGAGCGCAGGAAGCTTCGCGCCACGCTCTGCCACTCGGCATGGAGCCAAAATTTGCCGCTTCCGGAGCCAATCACGGGAGAAAGCGGCGGGGTGCCGCGGCCGCAATCCGGCCGAGAGAAGGAGCCGACGCGAACGCGATGCGCCTGAGACCGACAGATGGGTACACCCAGTAAGCGCGGGCGGCTGCCCCGCGGACCCGCCGCCGCCCGTGTATGTGCGTGCTCGGATGACCCCAGGGCGGGGAGGAGCGACGCAACCAGCCCAGGGCGCGGAGGAAAGCTGGCGGAAGGCGGAGGGAAGCGGGGGGTGATCGGACGCGCCAAGTGAGTGCGTCGGCGCCGGCCAGTTGCGCCGGTTCGTGTCGCGTGACTGGGCCGGATCACTCATTCATTCACCCACTCATTCGCCTGCAGACATGTCCGGCGCAACCCTCAACTGTCTCAACGGAGGCGGAAAATGTGGCTTGACGCGAATTTTTGACACGCGCCGCCTTCGTTCTGCCTCCTTCCTCTCCTCCTCCTGCTGCTGCTGCTGTCGGCGACTTGGTGGATGCGAGTCAGCGACGTTGCCGCCGGTCGATGCTCAAGGCTGAAGCACGCGCCGGATTGTGGCCAAGCGGCTGACGACCGGTCGCGCGCGCGGATCGTTCCCGGCGGCGGCGCGCGTTCGCGGAGGCCGCGCGAGTCGTCACGCGATCATCGCACTGCTTGGTGTGATGCGGGTGCTGAGATCTCTGCGTGTATGTCGCGCACAGCTCCGGGGGTACGTACCGTTCCCGAGCGGTGGATGGCGGCCGGGTGAGTGAGTGGGACGCGATGGGGACGGATTGCGTTCATCTTGAAGCCGCCGCTGTGCATTCCTGGCGGGAGCTGCCGCCTCTAAGGCCACCCTGGAACGATATGGATAGAGGTAGAGTGTTGGTACTCGTCGACGAGAGGGTAGGTAGCACTCGTGCCACGCCATGCTCTCGTTCCACGTCATGCTCTCGAACTCTGAATGGCGAAGCAGTCACTCGGGTGGACCCAACTACGAAGCGGAGACAGGGGGTGGCTGGCGACAGCGGAACACAACGACTGGCACTGTATCGGCCGCGAGAGTGTTGGCACCTTCCATGCCTCCCAACATCACAGCCACTAATGCGACGTCCCACTTATCTGGTGCACGTTGTCTTCGAAAATCGTCGCGGGTGAGAGGACCTTGACAGGGCCTGCGCACGACGTCTGGAGCGGAGACAGCGGGGAGCTAGCACCCACGCAACAACTAATAGTAGGGACACGGATCCCCCTAGAATGCATGGCCACACCACACCACTTACACGTTGAGCGAGGCACTGGTCGCCTACGCTCGTTGTCTTGGTCTCATCGGACGGCTCTGCTGGCATCTCTTCACTGCCCGCTTGGGCTCGACGGCGAGCCAACAACCACATTAACTGCTAAATCTTCGAGGAAGCCACCGCAGGATAACACTATGCGAGACACGACTGCCGCCTTCGACTCCTTACCCTCTTGCTGCGCTCGCCGGAGAAACGCGACGCCAAGCTATCACAATAAAGCGTCGCGGCATGAGAAGGTGACGAAATTTTGGGCTGCTCATACAAATTTAGTCGATCCTCCCCCTCCCTGCGCCTCCTTAGACAGCAGGCCGTCACACGAGGACGAGTGTCTCTTGGTCCGCTCTCAGTTGGTATCTTTGCTCCACGCTACCTGCAAAAATATTGCTGCAGCTCACGAAATCTCCGCAGTTCGCCTGGATTTCTAGTCCGTCAAGGCGAGTTCATCCGTCAATTCGGACAGCAGGCAGCGCGGCAAGGCCACGAGCTGGCCGGGTTGGCTGTCCAAAAATCTCTCGAGCGCGTCCAGGAACGACCGAGCACCAGCTAACCGAAGCGGCAGCTGGAGCAGCAGAGGGACGACCTCGCGCGCGTAGCCAGCATACACAACCACGGCCAGCAGCTCGCTGGTGAGTATCCCGCGTCGCTGATCCTGGTGCTCGCGCTGGCGCTGCTGATTGAAGTGAGCCAAACTCAAGTCGATACATTCAACCCACTCCATACACACCGCCAAGACGGAGTCTTCGGTCTCAGCGGAACTGTTGCGGACTGCGAGTCCAAACCATCTCCTCAAGTACGCGCGGACTGGAGCGACCATCATCACAGACGACGGTCGGCCTCCCGTATCGTTGTGTACTCGCCACAGACGCACCCCTTCTGGGAACAGCGGCGTGTCGAGCGCCATGAGTCGTTCACACTTGGCGGCTCGGTCGGCGAGCAGGTCCATGGGATGCATCGCGGCCTCATAAAGTGGCGTGACGCCCTCCTCGTTCGCTCCGAGCAGTTGCAAGACCGCGTCAGCTTCCAGTTCAACCTCTTGGTCGTTCTGCATGCGGTCGAGCAAGTCTAGAAGCGCTCTCAACACGCGAAGACCGTATTCACCGGGTTGACGAGCAGCGAAGTGCACACACGAGTCGCCCAGCGTCGTCCGAGCACGGAGCGCCATCCACCCAG
>JAASGW010000334.1:0-32657 GCA_023334395.1 Phytopythium sindhum
GCTGCACTGGAGACCATAGAGCGCCATCAGCTGACGGGCGGTGTAATCTCCAGTGCAAGCAACACGCACAACCTGCCGCACTTGGCGGTCGGTGAGCGCCGGCTGGCGTCCCACCTTGCCAATGCCCCCCTTCCTCTCGACCAGACCCAGCGCTCGGCGCACGCAATCCGTCGAGCGGCGCAGTCGCCGCGCAATCTCGCGGACGCCAACACCTTCCTCAGCAAGACCGGCGGTCCGTCCGCGCTCCTCATCTGTTAACGCTGGGTCACGCCCCATGGCAACTGACCAGCACACGCCATTCAATTACTGACCATCATTCAGATCACTCTTAGTATGTTAGAATTTGTATGGGTTACGGGTTATGTTGCGGTGTGCGTAAAGTCGTTCGCACCCCGAGACCCGTGGCCATCGAGGCGGGAGCAAATTTGCATCAGAAGCCGTACGAAATCGGGAATAAATGCCCATACACGGTGATCGTATAGGTTTGGTTTGCAACATATCCAAACGGCGCCTCGAAATTCGCACTACAAGCTAAGAAATCGTCGAAAATCTAAAATTTCAGGGGGTGTGCGTATATTTGCTGCGCGCAGTGTAGTATACATCTCATCAGGAGCTGGACCCTGAGGCACAGACTGTATCCGGCTGCATTATGTATATTGTGTACACCGTTTCCCAATCAAGTTGCCAAATTTCCCAATCAAAGTGCAAAATGTGAAATGGACAAGACATCCAAAATTCAAAAAAGGGTTATTTCCCAAAAGTGCAAATTTCGTCCGATTGCTTTCCCAATCAAAATGCAAAAACACAGCGCGAATCATACAAATACGGCACTGAACAGCGCGAACCACCAATTTTCACGGCGCATTTGCCGCCACTCAATTAAGCGGTAGCATGCCGACAACTTCTGTAGTGGGCCCTAATACCTATTACATGGCGCAATCCAATTACGGGTTAGTGTGCACCACACTAATTGTCATGGATCGTCGGGTGTCGCAAACATGATGTCTGATCCATATTTACACACCAACACTCACGGTAGTGATCAATGATTACGACCGCATGGAATATTCTCAAACATTCTCGAGTGTTCTCTGCATGCACACGTGTCTTTGTGCATGATGATGGATCCTGTTGGGAAACTATCTGTTGATGAGGCCGGCGTGTCATTGTGGGTACATTTTGCTTATATCAGCCAATCACAACATGCCACGTGGCGGGGAGGTTCTTCGAAGAAGAACCTCACATGGAAGTTCAAGTTGGAGAATGCTCTCCTGGTCCAAGCGTCAAGCTCAACCTGATTCAACCCAAGGTTTTATATTGCATGTGTAGGTTGACTGCATTTAACCCCATAGGGCTCTAGTGGTTTTATGTTTGTAGGATTCAGGAACCATAAGCTCATTTCAATTCAGTTGCAAATTTTCCGCGTTCTACTAAAGCCTTCCCTTCCTCCTTCGCTCCAAGTCGGGAACCAAGTCTTCCTCCAAGCGCAAGTGTGCGTGCCGTGTTCTGGGGACTGTCGTGGACAGCGCCTCATTACAAGTTCTCATCCATAAGCAAGCAGGCCATTTTTTTAAAACACCGCAAATGCCATCCACACCGATGCCAACTAAGAGCGAGCGCCGCCACGAGCGTGAACAAGCAAAGGAGCGTGTCGAGAGCGCTTTCCGTGAAGGCTGCGATTGGAAAGCGGCAGCGCCCATCAACGACGTGACATACTGGACGGCCCGCCGGGCGATCCTCGCCGCCGACAGCGAGCCCAAGCAGCAGGATGGCGTGCGTCAGACCCGCGTCAAGATGACTGTGGAGGCCATGTGCAAGCTGGAGGAGTACCTCGACGAGGACTGCCGCCACACGTGCGAGCAGCTCGCCGATCGCCTCAAGAGCGACCTCGGAATTGTGGTCGGCCAGTCGTCGGTGCATCGTGCCCTACAGGGCATGGTGTACAGCTTGAAGAAGCTGCGCATCGGGAAGGTGACCGTGAACAACACGACCAACAAGAATAAGCGGAAGACGTTCGTCGAGAAGCTAAACGCACATGTCTCACGCGGCGACATAATCATATATCACGATGAAACGAACTTCAACATGTGCCTGCACCGTACAGAAGGCTACGCTCCAATCGGCCAGCGCGCGACCGTCTCGCTCCCGTCGTCGCAAGGTAGCAACACCCACGTGCAAGGCGGCGTTTCTGCCGGCACAGGCATCGTTCTGCTGCAGACCCACGAGGGGTCGATCAAGGAGGAGAACGCCCATTTCGTTGCCGACCTCTTCATCGCCGCCCTCGCGACCGACGAGTACCGCGAGCTTGAGCCCAACAACAAGATCGTCATCGTCACGGATAACGCGCACGCCCACAGTGGGGTGGAGGACTTGGCGAGGGGGATGTTGGCCGAGGACGGCATTGTGAACACAGCAAAGCTTGTGGTGCTGCGGCTGGCGCCGCACAGCCCGATGCTGAGCTCGATTGAGGGATGATGAAGTGTCCTAAAATCGAGGATTCGCCATTTTATTGCGGTAAGGAAGAATGAGTTCTTAGTTCGACGAGACTATGACACGTTCGTTGCCCATAGAGTAGCGCTATTAAAGGAAGCAGTCGAGGACGCAAGTAGCGCGATCACGCGCCGCTTAGTGTGGCGAATGGAGCACCACTGCATGCGGGCGTGTTTCGCTGCTGGGCGAGGTGAGGGCATGCAATTGGGCAAATAGGAAAATGGCGTCATTTGCGTTTTGATTGGGAACACGATCAAACGAAAATTGCACTTGTGGGAAATGCACTTTTTCTGGGGCTAAAACCTAACATTAGGTTTTTTTGGTAAAACCTCATTTTACACTTTGATTGGGAAATTTGGCAACTTGATTGGGAATGGTGTAAAAATTTCGTATAGTGGACGACTCCTGAAAACACAAATTTGTGTGTTCCAATTCGGCAAAAGATGGACAAGCAGCCCAAGTTGCAAAATGTGTTAAGATGTTTATATTCAGATTCAGAAATCTGATCAAGGAGAAGTTTCCATACTGGAAACTGCCTGCCATTAAGCCTCTATGATTTTATATCGCCGAACAATATTTTTTATTGCAAGTTATATAATAAAGTAGGTAAATGTGGTGTTGTGAATTTCATACAAAATCAGGTATTTTGATAAAACCGGTTTTCGAACTGTACCAATTGAAAGCTTAAATCGAAGTTTTAATTGCAGCTCGATAATGTAATAGTACCTCTGCGTAACACTGGGCACGTAGGAAAGCTTGCGAAATGTAAGGGGGCTTCAGTGTGATTAGGGGTGAAGCATTAGCATGCAGCTAGCGGCTGATCCGTCTAGCAGTGCGAAGTCCAGTCTTTTGTTTCGTATCGCAGCCACCAGCTCTTTTTAGCCACGAAGCCTCCCACCATGCTTCTGCTGATGCTACGGCGGCAACGGCGAATGAAGGCGATGAATGCCCGTATTCGACGTCGGCGTATCCAGTACCGCTTTTTGTGGTGTGCATTGCAGCAGACGACCATGTTCGAGTTCGAGTGGCTATTCGGCTCCGGCTGCAGCCAGTCGCTCATCACTTTGACCGGGTTCAGCCATGCAGCGTTTCGTTAACTGTTGGAGCGGTTCTAGCCGCTCTACGACACGCTTTCTCCCTACTCGATGGACGGCTACATCATGAAAGTGCGCGTGGCCGACCTGCGTCGAGGCCGACCTCGATCGCTGACGGCCACGCAGTGCCTCGCTCTAGTTCTGGCATGGGGCCAGTCGCGTGGCCCTACTGCGTTCCTGAGTGTTGTGTTTGGGATCACGCACTCCGTCATGGCCCTCTTCTTCCGGTTTGGACGGCGGTTTCTGATCAAGATGCTCCGAGATGACACCAGCACCCGTGTTGCACTACCTACTGAAGACAAGGTTCGCGACTTTCAGCGAGGCATTAGCGCCAAGTACCCTCTGTTTGACAGCGTCTACGCAGTGGCCGACGGGTTCAAGCTCCGGCTGCAGGCATCCAGGCGGTTGGAGGTCCAGAACATGTTCTACAATGGATGGACCCATAATCATTACGTCGGTTCTGTGCTCGTGTTTCCCCCTGCGGGCACGGTGATTGCTTGTGCAATCAACGCACCGGAGTACATGCATGACTCACAGATCGCGGAGTGGGTCAACGTCTATTCGAAACTCGAGAGCGTGTTTACTACTACTGGCGGTCGAGTGGTGGTCGACTCTGCTTTCAGTAGGGCTACATACTCGTTCCTGCTTAAAAGCGGTTAGGACATGGTGTTGCTCACCGAGATCGACCGTCAGGTCACGTCGCTGCGACAGTCAGTGTGACGAGAGTCACACAGCACAGTCCACGGAGGAAGCGTGTAGTCGTAAAGCTACAACACATACTGAATTAACAATACGAGAACAATCACAAAGGGAAATAAAATAATATAGGAGTTTGTATGCCCCCTAATTATATGTATCGACTTGTGGACTTGTTCGGAAAATGGAGACTGTTTATTATGCTTCGTTATGGGGCTTTACAGGACTTTCAAAATGGGTGGTTCCAACTAATCCTATAAAGTGAGAGAGCCACCAAGGTACTGCAGTGAAGAGAAAACCATACAAAATGTCTATGCATCAGATTGGCAGTACCGTGAGGTACTGCCAAGGCTCGTGTGAGCCACTCAACTCCACAGCCATGCGTAGCTGGGAGGCGGTTGCCTTTAAGCTCGAGGGAACTTTAGAAATGCACTTAGTGTGTGACACCCGAAGTGTCCAACAAGGTTACCACGTGACCATGTAACCCCGTTACAACCAGCCGAATGGGACATACGAGCCCTTCAAGCTGTGTTTCCGCGACTGAAAGGCCGAATAAACTACGAAGAGAACGACGAACGAAAGTGTATCTTGTACTCGCTAATGCTCTTATTTAACCTCCGGAGTAGGTTAGTTGGCATGAACCAAATCTCGTCGACGTTCTATTCGACCTGCATCGAGCGATCGGCTAACGAAATCTTCGCTCAATAGAACTGCTCGCTTACTCCTGCTGCTTGGTGAACGCGGCCATCATAATGACCATCAGCTGCATCAACTGCTCGTGACAACGGTCGCTTTCGTCTCAACGGTCGCGCTCTTCGCGTCTCTCCTCGTCGCGACGCTGCTACTCGGCCTCCCACCGCTGCCGCTCGTCGTCTCGGCGCGCACGCTCCGCTTCGCGTCGGATCCGCTTATCATCTTGCGACTAGAGAAGCTGGAGCTCCACCAGTGCCGTAATGTCTTTGTCCGACTACTCGGATTGTGTGTGGTGTCGACTGACTAGCGGACGAGGAGAGAGCTGGTTGGGCTGGCGCGAAACGGCTCGTACCGGGGTCACGGGAAGCTGCATATCTGGAGGCGGAGGGTTGGTCGCCGCGTCCAGCATAGCGACGGCGTCGTCGCTGGCTGTGATGGCTTCGGCGCCAACGACCGCAGGGTGAGATGCAAGCCGTTCCGCAGCCGCAGGCGCCAGCTCCAGCTCCTCGTCAGATACGTTGTCGCCCTCCTCGATGTCCGCACGCTGGGTCATCAGGTGCCGAATTCGCTTCACAGTGCGCACCTCGGTCGGGTACGTAGGGTTACCTCTCAGAATACGGGAACGGCAAAGGCCCGCAAACTTGCGGCGAATCGAGTCGACAGTGCGGCTAAACTCACCAAAATGGCGATTATGGATGGCGAGAACAAGTTCCCACTCATCCCTTCCGATAGGGAGGCGCTCCTCACGCACTTCAAGCAACGCACGCAGCTCGTTCGCACCGAAACCAGCCCCTCGACCAGTCGCCAATCGTTCCCGACGCGGCGTCACCGCTGGAGGTGCTGCCGCTGGAATATCCATCGAGTGCACGCGAGCCTTGAGCAATTTTCGAAGTGACATTTTTGACGGCGGCAAATTTGAATCGATACATTGACGGAGCTATCCAGTTGTGCATGTGGTTAGCCCTTTGAGCCGGAACCACCTTAAAATTGCAACTGGGCTTGAAGAATCAGATGGCGCACCGTATTATTTTTCTTTGCACGGAACCAGACGCCGAGTATTTTTGCCGAATTGTGCGTATGAAAGTCGCCATAATCGGTGCAAATGCGCGTAGCAAATCGAAAATATGATTTCAAGAAGCACCCAGTATACAAAGCCACTTGACTGCTGTAAGCGCAAATCCATCAGGATTGCCTCCTCCCAGAAACGATGGGTCTGATTTATCGCTTACTTAGTATAAGAGGTTCCTGAGAAGGGAGTCTTTCAAGGGGGCCAGTCAGTCAGCCATGAACTACAAAATAACCTCCATCACGGCTTGCCTTGTGTAATATATAATTTTCCAAATCTCTCACTAAAGACTGTTTAATTTAATAATATTATCAAAATAAATGAATGATAATCAATGTCGTCGTCAATGAACAAGCCTATTGTTGGTGTTCGTCCGATCGATCCCTGGGCTCACTCTATAATCTACCAAGTCCGCAGCAAGTCCTCGTCAACTCGTCAAGCCCCACAACGATGAAGTTCTCGACCGTTTTCGCCGCCGCCCTCGTGGCCGTCGCCTGCGTGTTCTCGCCCGCCGCCGCCGAGAAGGAGGCGTCCATCCACCTCCGCGTGCACACCAAGGAGAACATCTGCTACTTGTCGTGTCCGTCGGGCCAATACTGCGAGAACGGCACCAACTGGTGCCGCAAGCCCAACTACCAGACCGAGTGCTTCAACCCGGCCACGGGCCACTACCAGAACGGGTGCTCGCCGGGCTTCGCCTGCAAGAACAACAAGTGCGACTACGCGTAAACGGCGGGATCGGCTCAACATCCGCGACAACGCAATTGGCGCCGCTAGCACTAACTCTGTAGCTACGGTATCTGCGTCATTCGCTCACCATGGAACGCCAGATCATGTATGAAATAAGCGCATCTTGCGAAGCTCTTGATGTTGCGTGGATACTGCATCATCACTATTGTACAGCGCTTTGCTTATTACAGAGTGACGTGACTGCTTCTGGAGCCTGCATACTGTAGTGTTGTACAGTACTGCTCCTATAATAGTCTAGCAGGGTGAGGACGGATACCGAGTCGTGGTGCACAACCTTTGTGCTCGCAACCCGGTGTTGCACTCCCATGCGATCGTCCTCGGTGCTGCGCTCTCTCAGAGAACGGGGGCCTTTGAAATACAAGCGCTTCTTCAACGCTGGGCCGGATACCGGCGCAGTAATCCAGTTTACGATGTATACCAGTAGTCTCTCAATTCAAACGATTGCAAAAATAACCGGATAACAGTATACACTGTACCCACCTGCTTATGCATACTGTACATTTCCTGAAAGTTGCATGCCTTTCAAATCCTGAATGAGTGCCGCACCAAAAAAAATTTACCCATGACCTCCCAAACCGAAAGAATCCTGATTTATCAGTTTTCAAAGGTTTTAGTTTTATTTACAGTTTGTAAACTCAAAAAAACTTCACTATTTTATACTCGTCTCCATGACAGGTTATCATCCTGGGGGACGGGTAACTGGAACTGACCAGTGAGCAAACAGGCACGCCATGGTCATAACGAAACATAATGAAAATAAAAATGGCATTAACGATTTTACCTCGTTTATTTAATATGTTGCATATATTATTTAATGGTTAGCTATCCCAAGCTCATTTAATGTAAAAATACCTTTTATAATTGATGTCATGTTACAAACTATAATATCCAGCGATGAAGATCTTGGCAATGTCTGCACCCACTCCACCCCCTCCATACGCTGCCCATGTGCTGCTCGCCGCTCCCTCTGCTCTCACTTTGGGATCCTCCCTCCAGCGCTCAAGTCACTCCTCCTCCCCTCCGTCCGCTCCATCCTGCCATGAAGTTCTCGACCGTCTTCGCCGCCGTGGTCGTGGCCGTCGTGTGCGCCTTCTCGCCCGCCGCCGCCGAGAGCGAGGCTTCCATCCACCTACGCGTGCACACGGAGGCCGCTGGCGCCATCTGCTACGCGGCGTGCCCCACGGGCCAATACTGCGCGCGCGGCACCACCACGTGCCGCGGCCCCAAGACCAGCAAGGAGTGCTTCAACCCGGCCACGAGCCTCTGGCTCGCCAAGGGCTGCGACCCCGGCTTCAAGTGCTCGCAGGGCAAGTGCGTCTACGCCTAGGCGTAGCGCTGGCCACGCCGACGTCTTCGTGAGGAGACGACCATCGCATCTTCGTGAGGAGCCGCCCATTGACGTGACACTTGGTGTCTGTCTCGGCTCTCCCCGCCGCTGGTCCTCACCCGCGAGACGTCTTCGGTATCTGTCTGCATGATTTCGCAAATATATCCACTCCTGTATGAACACACTGTACACCACCTGTCTACCGAAGCTCTTCATCGTCATGGCTGTATCGATGCATGGTGCCGTTCCGCCGCCTTTTTACTGGCTCGGACGCCATGGGCTGAGCACCTTGAGACGCTTGCGCACGTCTACGGTCAGCTCTGCGGCGTCTCCCAGTGACGGCATCACGCTGACGCCCGCCCCATTGTCGCCTTCGCCAGCGTCTCCCTCGGTCTCTTTGTCGTCGCCGGCGCCCTCTAAGTTTGTATTCGCATGGGTCTTCTTGTCTGCTGAGTTCTTGTCAGAGCGGCCCGTCAGCATCGCCTTCTTGTTGGCGAGCCGCTTCATGACGGGGCTCATGGGTCGACGCTGCATCTGCTCGCCATCGTCGCTATCCGCGTCGTCATAGCCTACACTCGCTATGAACTGTTTGCCGACGGTCAGCCGACTCAGTCCGGATCGCGCGACTGCAGACGGCAGTGGGGAGGACTCTGCGTTGACCTCGCGCCATGCGAGCACGTAGTTCTGCCAGTAGAAGAAGGACGCACTGACGAGCCGCTGCATGTAGTAGCGCTCCGCTTCTCTCTTCTTCTGATGCTGCGCACGTCTTGTCCTCATCCACATTCGCCAGTTGCGAATCATGTCTCGCACTACTCGATCATCTCGCTTCGCCGTCAAACATCGACACCCATGGGCCAGCTGAGCATGCCGCCGCCAAGCCGCCACCACAACTTGCAGCATGCGCTTTTGTCGGAACCCGTCGAGCTTGAACACGCATGCGAGCATCACGAACCGCCGCTGCTTATTACACTGCGCGAGTGCTCGCCAGTGGGCTAGCACGCGGCGTCTCACTCCACCCTCAAGCCACTTCACAGCCGATTCTAGGCGAGCTTCTCGCTCTTCGATCAGACTCCGGGCAGTGTCAGTCCAAAAGTACAAGCAGAGACGCAACAGTCGACGCGAGTTGAACTCGTCGGCGAGTCGTGCAAAGCGGTGAGTTTCGACAAATGTCAGCCACCTCCGCCAGATCTGGCGCTGTGTGTTGACGAGCTTCAAGCTTGAAATACTCGCGGTCAGTTTGCGCCAGTGGCCAAGGCGACGAGCAGTTGAGCGCCACTCGACCAGCATGCGCTTGACCATCAGTCGGCGAGTCCACTCATAGAACCGCGTCGCGAGCACGAGCTTGACGTTCATCTGCCACTCGAACAGGAACTTGCGCCGCACGAACCTCCGATACAGTTGCTGCAGCTGTCGGCGCCCAACGATCGATCGCCACTTCCGAGCAGCTCGCTGCAGTCGGAACTTGGTGAGCTTTTGTGCTGCGAACTCCAAGTGTCGACGACGACAGCGAGAGCCGCGAGCTCTTTCGAGCCATCGCGAGTGAAGCAGCGAGCATGCTCGAAAAGCGACCGCGCGGTCAGTAAGCCGTCGCGAGTGGCGCTTTCGCTTGACGAAGCGCAGCCAAAGGGTCCACACGCGAGCGCAGACCTGCTCGACACGCTGTTCGCACAGCATGCTGATGATCGCGCGGTGTCGATGCTGTAGATCAACCGCTGACTTCCAATTACGCAGCACACGTCGGAGCCTCTCGCGCTCGACGTATTCGCGATGGCGCACACCAATGCGTTGGCAACGTGTCCACTTGTGCCAACTCGCAAGGATCTTCGGGATCAACTCGTCGTTTCTCTTGTTGATGCAGTACTCGATCACTAGCCGCACTCGCTTCCGCCGTGCACGATGTGAGCGTAGAACCTTCATAGCACGAGAGAGCGCGTGAAGACGCAACTGGCGCTGTTGTTCTCGACATCGACGGCGTGCTATAGCGATCAAGTCGTGGAAATCGTGGCGCCACGCAAGCCAGACCTTGGTGATCAGCCGCGCGCGGTGGTACGCGTCCGCACTCAACTGAAGGTGCCGCTCGTCTTGGATGAGCGTGAGCCACGCCGCAAAGTGTGTTCGCAGCTGACGCTTCTCCCGCCGCAGCATTTCCGTGTTGACAATCGTCCAAAGCTGTCGCTCGCGCTGTCGCTCGGCTTGCAGCTGCTTGACGCGGCGAACCACGTCGCGCCAGCCGATGAATACGCTTCGCACTAATGAACGCTGTCGTGATCCCGTCAGAGTTGCGATCACCAACCGCGCGCGCTTCCGATGGTCTGCGTGGTGCTTCCAACTCAGGAAGTGCCGCTGCAGCATCCGAAGCCGATGAAAGAGCACAGCGTGGAATGCGAGCCGCCAGTACCGCCACACACTGCGCAGATCCCATGGGAACTCGAACTGCTGAAAGAATTGCGCTTTGACCGCCAGCTGCGCACGCAACACTGCGACGGGATTATCGCTATCAACGCTTGTCGTGGCAGCAAAATCTCCACCTTGTCCACCTTGATGCCCTTCACCAGTTAGCGATTCGACACTTGCAATGGCCGATGATACTGATACAGGCTGAAGCAGCAAGGCAAGCCGTTGACGCTGGGCTGTGAACTCCTTCCACAATAGAAAGCGGAAGCGCAGGCGGTTGTTATTGGCCATTCGCGACAGTATGCGCTGGCATCGTGCGCGCATCGAGCCCCACTGCTTCCACACCTCGAAACAGCACACTAGCACATCCAAATGGCGCTTGCGTTGAGTCTGAAGGTGGAACCCGCGAACTTGGCGTGTGGTAACCACACGCTTTCGCCATACCACAAAGCAGGTTTCGAGCGAGCGTTTGGCGCACGTGCCCATCATGCGCTCGACCTTGTTAAGCGCCACAAGCTGCCGCCAATGTTTGAATGCGCGACTCGATGAGTGAGCGCGCTGGAAAGCCATCGCGCGCTGGTTTTGCTTTGACTTGGCGACAAATCGCCGCCACTCGAAGAACAACGTCTGCAGGCACAACTGCGTACGCATTGCAAGTGATCTCGCCATTTTCTTTTGCAGTTCGCGGCGATGAGCTGTGTATGCTGCCCATGACCGGAAGCTCTTGGATTGTACGGCGTGCTGCAGCATGTTGACATAGAGGCGCAGTTGCTCGCGCTGTGTAAAACGCGTTGACACCGTCATCCTCCACCCGCAGAACATTCGAGCTACAACTTGCTGCGAGTAATGGTCCTTTGCTCGCAATATATGAGCACAGCGACGTCTCCGGTGGTCTCGATACGCTGTGAGCGAGCGGAACGCTGCGTGGACCAGTCGGGATTGCATGTGGGCAATCACTGCTCGCATCTGTGCTTTGTTCGTTCGCGCTAACGATATAAACATGCGCCACGACGCAAATGATCGCTTGACCACGAGGGAGTCGCCAAAACGCGACGACGTGAGCGCCATCACCTTCCCCAATTTGCGGCGCGACAGGTACTCCCTCCACGCTTGGAATGTGTGACGCTGCGTGCTCTTAAGCATCACTGCGTAAATACGACCCTGCAAGAGTGAGAGCGACTGTTTCCCGCTTTTCCACGTCGCCCACTTTCGCCAGTAGTAAGCCAAGTTGCGGCGCCGGCCGGCTTGATGCACAAGGAACAGCTTTCGCCACGCACACCACGTAGTCAACGAGTCGTTCCGTCGGGATCGAAGGGAAACAGCCATCACGCTCTCCTTCAGCCGTCGCTGTTTGTCAGCAAACTGTCGCAAAGCTAACAGACATCGGCACGCCGTCGCCATTTGCCACCGCGCGACCGCGCTCCGACATATCGATGCGAAGTTACGCTCCCACTCAGTCGATACTCGCCATGACCGAACCGCCGTACGTAATTGCTGCGTATGGAAGTGAGCCTCGCCTTGGACGAGCTGTTCCCTTCGCGCAAGTCGGTACGAGTGATACGCTGCAAACGCGTTCCAAGCTCGTCGCACCGATATATTTGTCCAGGTTGCTGCTATAGTGCGCGCTGTCACGCTCAGTGACCTGCGGCGGCGAACAACTTCCACCCACGCGCGCCAGTACGTCGGAAGTAGTTTGCCCTGAAGGTACTGCAGCGTCACGGCGCGTGTCTTGCGCGCAAGTTCTGCAAACTTCTTCCACTTCGCGAATATGCTACTCAATTGACTGCCTTGCAGCACAATTTTGAAGAGCTGAGCCTTCTCGAGCAGCAGCGAACGATGCTGCGACCACAAACGGATTGTCTTCAGCGCATCAACGCCTTTGTGATACCGCCGGAAACGATAAAAAGTATCGGCGAGACAGCGGTGCTTGACTATGATATCGACATACCCGCGCCAAGCGGTGAACACGCATACTGACGTCCTGGAGTCACATTTCACCGACAAAGTCGACATGATCCGCGCGAGCTTGCGGTGCTGCTTGCTCCAAGCGCGCCACGCTCGGAAGCACGAGCACAGCATGAGAACATGCAGACGCTCCGTGTTGGCCTGCAGCTGCTGCCGCAGCGACTTGATCAGTCGTACTCGGACCTTCCACTCGCTGATGTACTTGCGTAGCAGCCGCTCCTGGTAAAATACACGCGCCACGGTGCTCTGCACGCGCTCTGTCCTGCTATTGATTGTGAAGGTCTTCCACTCGAGCATCAGCGCACCCAGGAGGCGAACGCACGACGCGCGGTAGACGCTCAGCACTAGTTGTCTTTGTGTCCTTTTCGTCGTGGAGAACGTCTTCCAGCTTGCAATGACGGCATGACTGAGTGAGTTAATGTAGCGTGCACGTGCCTTCGCGTCTTGTGCTTTCTTCTTGCGATAATACTGTAGCCACGCTTTCCATGCCGCAAATCTCCGCTTCGTTGCTCCACGCACGTGCAGAGCTTGGACGAGGCAGTTCTTCTTCTGGGAGATGTACACGCGCTTCCATCCGTGAAACACACGAGCGGAAGCCGCCGACAACCACCAATCCATCGCAATCAGCGCGTTGTGTCGCTCCCGCCGACGTGCGAGCACTTGGATTCGCAAATGCCGCATCGCACGGGCGAGACCAAGATGCGACCATCGCACCATCATGGTTCGCGCTTGATATACCCGCGAATCATCCAGCTCCGACATTTGTTGACGTAGATCTTCAGTAAGTGCGCGCGTTGCTTCCTTCTGGGCGTGATACGCGAGCCAAGCCCCCCACGCTTGACTCAGAATGCAGCGCCAAGCTCTATCGCGCGCCATTTGCTCAGCATTTGAGATGCGAGCGATACGATCTTGGACCTTCTCCGCCAGCCACACGCGCAAAAACGCTCGGTGCATGTCTTGAATTTGAAGAGACAGAGCTCGTTCCTGTGACTTTGCTCGGGCAAAAGCTGCAAAGCCGTCGTGGAAGACGATGCGCACTAGCCGTAGTTGTATCTGTCGCCGTTGCTCGCGGACGCAGCGACCTACTCGCGTGAACGCGAGCCACCGATCAAATCGCCACCGAACATTTTCACTCGAGCGGCGTTGCACCATTTGCCCTTGCATGACTTTCGCGTACGTAAGAATTTTCAAGCGGGCGCGCCATTCGTTCCAGAACATGTGCTTGACTTGCATCGTTGCAGCTCTCTGAATAACGCAAGCGCACTGCTTGCTCCATTTTCGTCGTCGAGTTTCGCGTCGCCAGCCACTCACAATCTCGCGGGTCAGCTCAACTTGCTTCCTGACTAGCAGCGCGCGCACGAGCCTTCGGGTACGAGCAAATCGTTTCCATCGAGACCAGCACTGGATGCGAAGGTCGGCGAGCCACAGAGCCGCGAAGCGCTCGTGAATCCCATTTCTCCGACCAATCTCAAGCGCTATGCGTTCCCTCCACGAGTTGAACACGCGTACGAGCGTTTGGTTCTGGATTTTCCCCACCAAAAGCTTCGCTGCGCGGTGACAGTGCGTAAATCGCCGCCAACATGCAAAAACCTCTGTCGTAACTCGTTCCGCCTGTTGGCCCGACAAGACACGCAGCATCCTTCGCGTTCGCGCGGTCTGATGCCAGTGTCGTAGTGCGTAACGAGTACGTCGTAGTGCAAATGTGCGGTCTGCGAGCTCTTGCTTCGATCGCAACATCCGCTGACGCCCAGCGAAGCCGACCCACGCTGCAAAACAGCGCAAGGCAGTGGCATGTTGCCATCGCGCGATCACTCTGAGCGACTTCTTCTTAGTTTTGGCATATGTCACCCACGCAGCAAACGCTTTGTGCTCCAGTTGATGACTCATGAACCCGCTAGCGCGTAGCAGCAGCGATCGAGTGCGTTTTTGCTGATATACGTACCGCCTCCAGCCACGGAAATACGCCGGAAGCAAGCAGACCACTTGGAAGACTAGCGCCTTCTGCTTCAGTGTGTGACGCAGTGCTCTTTGTTTGGTGTATTCTCGCCATGACTGAAAGCACTGCTGAAGCAGTGTCAACTTGGAAAGATATGCTGCCTTGAGCATCATGGACTGAAGTAGTCGTCGCATACGCGTCCGCTTCTCCCATCGGCGAAGGCAAAGTCGGAGCTTGCAAATCTTGGTAGCTTCTCTGTGTGCGGCTTGTTGAGCTGCTTGGGCATGGCGTGCGACAACGAAGTGCTTCCACGCAGCGAAAGACTGCTGTAGTGTACCACAGGCACTTGAATGAGCAATTTGAGCGCAAATACGTCGAAAGTGACGACGCGACCGGGCGCTCGAGCGTAGTATGCCTACACATCTTCTCATGCGTAGCCGCTGAATGTGAAACCGCGCGTGGTTGAGGCAGCTTACTGCGTGCTTCGCACGCTGAGTCCACGATTTCCACCTAGAAAAGTGCGTTCGCGACAGACCTTGATGAAAAAATGTTGCCACGGCTGCTAGCTGGGTTTTCTGAAGCTTGCATGTCTTCGTGAACTCAACCCACCGACGAAACGGAGCGGCAAGTCCGAGATGCTGCCAATGCGCTAGCGCATCTCTCAGTTGACTTCCCTTGATTCGCGTGGCAGCTAGCTTTCCTCGCCACCGCTGAAGTACGCGCTGTAGTCTCAATTTCTGAAGACGCTTCGTCGCATTCGCAAACTCGCGGATAGCGTTTGAGTGCAGTTTCCACAATTTCTTCCAGGCTTGGAAGTGGATCTCAACCACTCGTTCCTTTGACAGCAGTTGCACCTTTTGCAGCACATGGCGATGGCGCTTGCGGAGTGACCAGAGTGCTTTCCAGCAATGAAAGCTTGCGTGCAGGCGCTGGGACTTCCACTTGTTGATGGCATTCATCACTTGCTGCTTTTGTCCTTGCGTCTTGGAGTGCGCCACTCGCCAGGTCTTCCAGCAGCGACTCAACCTGTTCTCGAGGCAAAACTGTGTCACGACTCGGGCACTCTCTCGCATCCTTCGCATCTTGAGCGCGTATACTTTCCAGCGGTAGAAGCTCGAAGCTGAGCGCGACATGCCCATTCGTTGCATGGCATGAGCACACAGCCTCCGGTCGTCCCTCTTCCGTTGAACGAAGTGCTTCCAGACACGGAACACATGCGATTTGCGGTACGAATCCAGGTTCTTGGCTGCGAGCTGTCCGAGCCGCGCTAGTCGGAATCCCTTGCGCCAAACGCACCACATCCGGCGTATCAGAAACACTCGGCGGATCATAACCTGTGCGTGCTCCTCCTGGGTGCGACGGTTGCGAGCAAGCATTAGAGTTGCAGACCACCGACGAAATGCAATGCGTTCGCTGGTGATTCGTCTCTGCTGGAGAAACTGCGTCGCTGCCTGCTTCTTGGCACGCTGAACTTCCATGTGCTGCACAAGTACCCGCCAGCAGTGTGCTAACAATTGGTGTTTACGGCGATGATGCGCGGTGGAGAGCGCGTTTCGCCAAACGCTTGCGCTCTTGCTGAACGCTCGCCATCGGTTCATGTGCTTGCTCAATACGTGGCTGACATAGTCGCGTCGGAAGATCAGCACGACAAGTCGCACAGCCACCAGACGCCTCCATCTCTTCCAAATGCGTCTCCGCTCGCTCTTCCGGATCTGCTCCACTCTCACTGATTCCAACCACAACGCGTCCTCGTGATGAAGCCGCCATTCGCGTATTACAACTGTCAGTAGCTTTGTTCGCCGCTTTTGTGCTGCTCCATCGAGTTTCTCGGCAACTGTAAGCCGCATGTCCACCCAGTTCGTCCACGTGTTGAGCCATCTGCGCAGAAGATGAAGGTGACGCCACTTGACGAATTTCGCAATCAGCTCGTCCATCTGGTACTTCGTCTCCAAAACGAGTCTCCACCCATGAAGCACCACGCGCTTATACCTTCGCGCTCGAGCCTCGCGGCTTCGATCAACTCTTAATCGACACATTTGCTCGGTGATCAAGTGCTCCTTTAGGCGCCTCCACCCGCGAACCAGCAGCCGGAAGCGGAAGTGACCGTCCGCCGCCAGCTCTTGATCGTGGATGAACATCTGCGTGCGAGTGTGTTGCTTCCACCTCGTGATGGCTCGCTTGCGAGAGAATCCTGCTTTAACATCGCGTATGTGATGACGCTCTCGAACGAGTTGGCACCACTTTTCCCAACAACTCACCGCTCGTTTCAACGCATAAGCTTCTATAACCGACGTCTCTCGCTGACGCTCGTGTGAAAGTTCCCGCCAGCGCCCGATGGCTTCGCGCAGAATGCGGCGACCGTAGCGGAGAGATATCCAGTTTGCTCGTTCGACAAGGCACTTTCGCGTTTCTGCAAACAGTCGCCACTGGAGTATGCACTGGAACGCGGTCTCAAGCGCCTGAGCACGTTGACACGCCAAGCACTTCCGGCGAAGCTCGCAAATGGCGACGGTTTGACGGTGCCACACTGCGATGATGTCCTTGGCGCAAGACATCAGAAAGCGGCGAGCAAACTTGTTCAGCATGGACAAGTTGCTGACGCTGCTCTTCTGGGTCACGTTGATTCGTCGCGCGAGTGCAGTTGGGATAAATAGTTCGCGGGATACTGCGTGACCAGCAACTGCATACTTCTCGGGAAGACTTAGCACGATCCACCGGAAGATCGCAGATACAGCTGCAGTAGGCATCAGCGCACGCCGCATGCGAACATCTTGGTCCTTTCGCATTTCCACGAGCTTGCGGAGATCACGCATCGACTTCCACTGCTCAAACACTGTCGACAGAAGCTGAGCATCCGATACGGCCGACTCGAGCTCGGCAGCGCGTCGCCTGCTGTCACTGGTTGCGTCCTTTTCTGCTGACACTGTGTCGTCGGGGTCGTTGTCCCTATCCGCTCTATTGTCAAGCACGCTGAGCAGACGCCTCGAACGCTCAGACGTACCACTCACTCGCCGCTGAGAGCTACTCTGCAATGTCAGCAACCGGTTCACTGAGATTTGTCGAGTGAAAGGAGAAGGCGCCACTGCGCTTTCGTCGTCCGAGGTCCGCGAGAGCGTGCTGCTTTGGTCAGTTCGTAGAGTTGACCGCCGAGCTGGTGAGACCGGACGAATCGAAGCTCCTAGTGACCTCTCCTTTGCGAGCTCTCGGTTGTAAACGTGCGATCCACGTCCTGACAAGACATCACCAAACAGATCAACTCGAGGACTGTCGGGCTCATATGACGGTCGTCTTCGCTGGCGCGACGAGTTTGCGCTATCCACACGGTGCTCATCCCGACGTATCCGAGTCGCCTCCGTTGCTCCTTTCTCCTGGAGCGAGACCACACCCAAAACTGGAGCTGATGCTTCACGAGCGTCAAACTGCGTCGATACCGCAGACTCGATCGCGCACAGCCGTCGCACTCGCGGTTGGTCTGCTAGTCGAAACCCCGCGATCTTCTTGCGCCAGTCCGGCTCAGGGTCGATCGACAACGACAGCAAGTAGCGGTGGTACACGGCGTCGTCCGGCGCTCCGATGCTGTAGCGCTCGAACACTGTGCCAGACGCTTGAATAAGCTCGATGAGCGAGAGCGGCGGCTCATCCCTGCCGCTCTCCGCAACTTCTCTGCGGCTCGCTATCTTCCTTGAGTTCCGCTTGCCGGCGCGCTGACGCTCGGCGTGCGCGTAGATCTGCGCGAGCAGCATGCGCACTATCTCCTCTTGCCCCTTGTTGCGGTCATACCGGCTTAACCCCGTCGGTGCCCCAGTCGCGCGCTGTCGAGTCGCCATAGCCACCGTCAACAGCCCGTGCAACGCCGAGAGCGTCCGCCGCCTCGTCCGATCCCGACTCGAGCGCTCGCTCGCGTCCAGCCTCGTCAGGCGCGTACACCTCGTATGAGCCCAATACGAACCAGAATACAATAGCGATAACTGTCACGGACGAAGCGGCGTCCTCCGCCTGCTGTCTATCATTCGCCTCGTGACCTTTCGCGCCCCATGCCGCCCGCCCACGTGCCAAGACCGAGTCGCCTCGTCGCCAGCGAAACCACGCGATACAGTCGCATCACGAGCCCTCCTCCATGCTGCACGAGCGTCGTGGAGTGGCCTTTATAAGGCGATGCCAGCGTATGAGCCTGCCTCCATACTTAAGCGCGCATTGTCGGTTGGGTTGAAGTTGCCCTCGCTCACGGTACTTCAGCTCGTGAGCACGAGCCAAGCCAAGCCGAGCCGAGCCGTCACTCAAAACCTTTGTCAGTTTATAATGTGCCTTATACAATGATCAGATTGACACCATTCGCGAGTTTAGCACCTGTGATAACGAATACCTGGACCATCGACTGGCCTCCATCACTTCCGCACCACCAGCAGCTCCACACCTCGCGCCGGTCGCCACGCCATTCACGCTCCTTCTTGCCGTGTGCATACGCGCGCCAGCAGCCGACGAACGCCCCAGCAGCTCGACTCTACGTGCTACTGCGTCCTCGTACCTCCAAGCTTCGTACTAGACGTGCATCTCCATCAGGTATCATCAGCATGGCCAAGAAGGTGGCGGCGTCCGTGAGCCCGAGCGACGTGTTCCCGCTCGTGCACGCGCTGCTGCAGGGCGCGGGTATGAAGAAGGCGGCGGCGGCGCTCGAGAAGGAGGCCAAGTTGGTAAGTGGCGCGCTGAGTGCGGCCCAAGCCGAGTGAATCGGGTGGTGAGGATTGATCTTTAACGGTTGCTATTGCTTTTGGTGCGAACAGAACGTCAAGAACTTTGTGCCGGAGGACGACCTGGTGGCCGTTTACCGGTACTACCTGACGCACAACAAGCCAAGCAGCAAGATCCCGGCGATGGCAGTGGTTGACGGCGCCAAGACCAAGAAGAAGGCGTCTTCGTCTTCGTCTTCGTCTGAGTCGGAAGAGGAGAAGACGCCCGCCAAGAAGCAGGAGAAGGCGGCGTCGGCGGCCAAGAAGGTGGCCAGTACCAGCTCGGACTCGTCGTCGTCGAGCGAGGACGAGTCGAGCGACGAGAAGAAGAAGGCTGCGGCGCCTGCCAAGGCCAACGGCAAGGCGAAGGCAGCGGCTGCCACCAAGAAAGATGCATCGTCCTCTTCTTCGTCCGACTCGAGCGACGATTCGTCGGATGAAGAGGAGGCGAAGAAGCCCGCCGCCAAGAAGCCGGCAGCGACCAAGGCCAAGATCAAGTCTGCGGCCTCTGCTTCGTCATCTTCCTCGTCGTCGTCGGACTCGGACTCGGACGATGAGCAGAGCGACGACGATGAGGAGGAGGACAAGAAGAAGAAGAAGGCGTCGGCCGCTGCGAAGAAGCCGGCTGCTGCGGCCAAGCCGGCGGTGACCAAGAAGGCGAAGAAGGACGAGACGGACTCGTCGTCGTCGGATTCGTCGCCCGACTCGTCTTCTGACTCGGACTCGGAGGAAGAAGACGACAACAAGAAGAAGGCTGCTGCCGCTGCGCCCAAGAAGCGCAAGGCCGACGCTACGCCGGCCAAGACGGCGGCGACCAAGAAGGCCAAGACAGACGAGTCCACGACGGACTCTTCGTCGTCGTCATCCGACTCGGACTCGTCGTCGGATTCCGACTCTTCCGATGATGACAGCGAGGACGACGAGGAGGCGCACAGGAAGGAGGAGGAGCGGCGGAAGGCCGCGGCGCAGGCCGCGCTCGAGTGGAAGCCCAAGAAGGTGGAGAAGCCGGTACGTAGTACGCGCTTGTGTCCCAACTACAGCTTGATCGGTAGCGCTGACTTGATGCTTGACGCTGCTCTGTTGACCACCAGGCCAAGGTCGAAGACAAGAAGTCCGGCGGCACCCCGTTCCAGCGCGTGGACGGCGAGTACTGGTCGCAGCAGATCGTGCACGACTCGCTGCGCGACAACAGCTACGACGCGACGTTCAGCGGCGAGGGCGTGGGCAGCAAGGCCAATAACATCCTCGTCAAGGTGCGCGGCAAGGACTTCACTAAGGAGAAGAACAAGAAGAAGCGCTCCACGTACATGTGCGGCGCCATCACCATGGCGTCCAACTCGTACAAGTTCGAGGACTAATCGCCGCATGTCTCCTCCCGCGTGTGGTACTCGCACCACTTGAGCCGCAGGCACCCCATATAGACAAGTTGTTAAAAGATCTGTTTGTATATTGCTTTCCCATCCTGTTGTGCCCCGATCACGCGATAAACGCCTCGAGCTCTGCCAGCCCACTCGTGCACGGCCGCCAGCTCTCGAACGCGACCTCGCTCTGTTCCTTGTCGTCTGTGCCAGCGTTGATGCTGGAAAGCTGCAGGTCCATGACGCGCGCATCCAACGACAGCGACGCGTCTCGCATGCTCTTGCTGCTCCCAACGCCACCGCCAGCGCTCTTGCCGCCGCTGAACATAGCAGCGGACACCTGGCGGCTGTGCAGCTTGTACGCGAGCATCTTGGCGCGCAGCAGCTTCTTCTCCTGCGCTAGCGCGGCCGCCACACCAGCGATACCGCCGCCCTCCGTCGTCTGAAAGAGTGCAAGCGCACGAGAGAGATCGGCTTCGGCGAGCTCGAACTCGTCCCTCATACGGCGCGCCTGTGCGCGGCGGAAGAGCGCCTTGACGTTTTCCGGCTGGATCTCGAGCGCTTGGTCCGCGTGGTGGATCGCATCGTCCAGGTGCTGCGTCTTGAGCCGGCACGCGGCCATGTTGAGCAGCACGCGCGTGCGCAGCACGTCCATGTCCCTCGTCTCATCGTCCGAGTCCGGGAACATGTACTCAAAATACACGAGCGCCTTATGATAGTGATAGGCCGCGCGCTGGTACTGGCCCTGCGCGAAGAAGGCGTTACCCAGGCGGCGGAAGTCGTCGCACGCGCGCTGCTTCTCGCGCGTCGACATGTCCATGAGCTTCTGCTCGGCCGAGTGGTCGTGGTCGCAGCCGCCCATCTGTGCCTGCTTGGCCGCGCGCTCGCTGCGCTCCCGCGCCTCCTTCTCGCGCTGCGCCAGCTCTTCCGGGTCTTCCCAAGCCGCCCACTTGCCGTACGCCCGCGTCCAGTCGTACGCATCCGCCGGCTCGTCATTCAAAGCGGAAGCGGACGCCTGCTCGACGCGCGCGCGCGCGCGCGTGGCCTTCTCCAGCGCGCGCTGCGCCGCCGCCGCCTCGCGTTCCTTCTCCGCACCCATCTGGCTCAGCATGCGCGCCAGCTCGGGCGTCAGGCCGCACGCCATGGCCGCCCTCCCGACGTCACGAAGCTGCCGGATGATGGTGCCGAGAACTCGAGATCCGCAGTCGCATCGCCTTGGGCGTGTCGCTTCAAACAAACGTTCGCTTAAGTTCGAATTATGAGCTACTAAGCTACACTTGATGACTTCTTAAGTACGTTTACATGGCTCGTACTTTATCGGGACGATATGGTACTGTTGCGAGTCTTGATGGTCGACTTCAAGTCGACGACCGCAGTTGGTTCACAAGCCCCAAGCGTCAACGCGATGCGTTCGAGTCGCGGCAAATAAGAAAAGCTCCTCTGTGTGGGCAGAACATTCTGCATCGCCATTCCGAAGGCGCGGGCACAAAGTGACGACGCGTCTTGTGTTGCGGCTCGCGTCTTAGTCGTCGTGTGAACTCTGAGAGCCACACGATCGATAGGTGCGGCACGCCAAGGATCAAAATACACCGCCATCCTAATAAGAGTACGATGGTACTGTCTTCGTACGGTCTCCTCTCTTCGCCGTTATGCTTGACGATCGGCGAAGCATGCAAACATGCAGCACGATCCAAGTAGGGTCGGTAACCATCTCTCGCTTTTCTGAAGATTACGAGGTCGTGTGTCCTAATAGCTGGTTCGGCTGCTCGTTCAGCTGCATGCTGAAAGATCTGGAGCAGTACCTCGAGAGCTGCGTGTACCGCCGGGTGCCCAACACGCTCGACCAGGTGGTGGAAGCGTTCGCAGACGTCGACTTTTACTCGTACGACGCGGTGTGTCCGAATGCTGTGCTTGGTTGCAAAGGGATCTGCTACCGCGAGGTGTCGACTTGGTTGTGTTTGGCGCCACGGACACGCATCATCCGAACTCCAGAAGTGCGTGAGTTTGCTGGCAAGTCATCTGCAGTCGAGCAAGTGTACGGGTGAGTTTGTTGAGATTAGCGCGCTAATCTGTGCTTCCATCCCGCTTCTGAAAGTCGTCGTCGTCGTCGTCACAATCGAGGAGATCGATGCTGCCTCGAGTCGAGATGATGCTACACGCTCTTCTGACCAAGCGACTTCGACCATTCGAATCCCGTTTGACATCACATTCGACGAGCCGGATGGCATTTGGCACAACGACGTTGCAAGTGCCGCGCCCGTCAACACACTGGCGACACACTTTTACGGCTTGCGCGAGCTCGCGATGGTGCTGAAGCATTTCCTTGTCAAGCGCCACCTGATGATTTTGTATATTCTCCAAGAACAGAACGCGATCGTGTCGACGTCGGACGACCCCCGTGTCGGGGAAGGCAGTAGTACTGGAGTTTTTACAGGACATATACAGCCTGGGAGTTTTTGATGAGGTACCGGAGATACCCAGGCGAGTTGGCAGTCAGTCGCCGCGCACTTCCCATCTTCTCCTGGAAAATAAACGTCAGCCTTGGCGTGTTCATCGTTGCGTAACTCATCGTTGGGGCAGACTGTCACCAATAGTCGATGTGGATGCTCCTGTCTATCCATAGCGATCTCTCCGACTCCCCGCTGGGATCCCAGTGTCGCAGCGCTGTCATCTACCCGATGTGCTGCTGACCTGCTTCAACTATCAGCCACTTCAACGTGAACAGGTCGTGCCACAGAGTAAGCATGCATCCTAGTTGCTGTCGTACTGACATAGCCCGTCGCCACAGAGTTTGACAGCAGTGATGCCAAGCTGCACGACCTGTACGATAGGTCATCACGCCACAGCACACAGTACAAATCCAACTAATCAAACACCACGCTGGTGTTTGGTTAGTCAATAACTGAGCAACCGCAGCAACAACAGCGACGACAACAGAAAGGTGAGCTCCTCCGCTCGCCTCCAAACAAACTAGCGACGCTACGGCGTCAGCTCCGTCGCGGCAGATTTCCGCTTTCCAGCTCACTCTTTACGTCTCGTCTGCCGACTCCTCGCCGGTGAGCTCTTCAGCATCGCGATGCGCCAGCGTACGGCGCGCAACATCCTCCAAGTAGTCGTCAAGCATAATATGTACCGTCGGGCTGGAGTTCACGTACTTCGCCTTCGCTCGCTTCGATAGGTCGTTCCGCACTAGATTCATCGGGTCCCACCAAGCCGCATTCGCGATCTCCTCGAGCTCTGCGAACGCCAGCTTCAGAAAGGGCCACAAATCCGGCTTCAACTTGGCTAATTCAGGGCTCTGCTTCGGCGTTCGGCACATTCCCCGCAGCACCAGCGAGTACGATACCTCCGGCGAGTTGCTCTTGTCAATGAGAAAGTACCGTGGCCCACGGTATCGCTGCTTCTTCTCGGACGTTAGCGCTTCCTTTGACTCGGTCGAACCGCCCTTCGTTTTCGATTGGCTCCTCGTGCGCATTGGCGGTGAGCTGGGCTGTGCGGCGGCGACGCGTGGTGAGGGCGCTTCCTCTCGCGCGAAGGGTTTCGGAGCCTCAAAACATTCACGCAACGTCATATAGATGCGGATCATGTCGACCGGTGACTTCGTCGTAAACGGATGTGGTGGCTTCGGCACTTTTGGCTTGGGCCCTTTTGTCCCGAACACTTTGGATGGCGTCAGCTTGCTCGTTGCAGCATCTGGGAAGAACTGGTCGGCGCTGTACATGTTCTTCACTTGGATCAGCACGAACGACACGGCGTCGTCGCGGAAGATCGGGATCAGCAGATCAGCTCCAGCCTGGTTGCGCGGGAGTACAGCAGCCGCTCGTCGACCGAGCAGGAACCACAGCGTTTTGTCCGTTGGCGCCTTTCGCAACTCCACAAACTGGCTGAAACCAATCTTCCAGCCCTTCCACTTGTCCATCCATGCGCCGAAAGCGGTCTTCTCCTTGTCAGTCACCTTCTTGTCGACTGTGTTGTGCAACTCAGGTGTGACACCGGCAAGCTGATGCAGGAACTGCTTCACCGAGCAGAACTGGCCCACGAAACGAAAAGTGGCCTTCTTCTCGCCGTATTCTGGAAACGCGTTTATAATCGCCTCGTCCATCGCCAACAACAGGATGATGCGCGCCGCGATCTCACCGATATTCCCGGTGTCGATCATCCCCTGCCTCAACAACTCTTTGAACTGCGGCAGCATGTACGTCGTCAAGGCACGTCCTTCTAGCTCGTACCAGAGACGAGCCGCACCAAACGCCAAGACCGGCTCCGACGGGTAGCTGCTGATGTGCGCATCGTACGCAAAGGTCACGTAGCCCAGCACAGCCATAAAGTCCGCCACCATTTGTGACGACAAGCCCGAGTACGCGCGCGGACGCAGTCCAAGTCGGCAAAGTAGGGCCGCCACGCCACCCAAGCCACTCTTCCCGTAACTGGCAACATGGGTGACGGGGGCACTACACAGAAGCTTGGACGCAGCAAGGGCCAACGCGGTTGTTTGCTGGTGGTCAACATTGTCAATCTTCACAAGACAGCTCTTCCACAACGGACGACCCATCGACACGAGTGTGTTCCATGCGGTGCTTGGGTCGTTATTCTTGACGCTCTCTCGGTAATTGTACGAGCCGTCCTTCTTTAAGTAAGCGGAATCGCGCAGCACGTTCATCGTGTGCGTCAACACAAACGGTGCGAACAACAATGTCGACGCCTCATTCGTTGGCTCTCGCGACGACGGATCCCTCTTCGCCGGAGGAACGAAGTCGTGAACCCGTGAACTTGTATCAACGAAAACCCCGAAGATACCGCGTGTCCCGCCGCGCATCCTTTTGAGTTCGCCGTTTGCAGTTCGTAGTACTCTTCGAAAAAGCTGGAAGTAGCTGTCCTTCTTCTTCCTATTGTCCTTCTTCTTTTCAAGCAGCAATCGCGCTTCGTCCACGACGAGAACCAGCAATCTCCCTGAGCTGGAGGCACCCTCACCTTTACTGCTACTTGAACTCTTACTTGAAGTACTCGCAGCGATGGTCATGTTTGCAAATTTCGCGACTTCACCGCCGCTACTACCACGGCTCTTGCACTGCTCCAGCTCAGCCTGCTCGCGTGTACGATTTGGCGTGGAGTCGCTGGCTACGCGCGCTTGCTTCGATTGCCGCGGGTTGTCGTCAGGGCGACTGGCATCCGTCTCACCACTCGGTGGATTGAGATCCTTGTAAACATCCTCGTCTGCTGCTGGGTCGTCAAACAATCTCAGCCATTGCTTGCCGACGCCGTCCCAGTTGGCTTCCGCATACTCGAGCGCAGCTAGTAGTCGCGTCTCCATCTCATCCGGGTTATCAAAGAACCACGTGTTCAGCTTCGGCGTGACGACCGGAAAGCCTGTCGACCGCTTGTTATCGCGCGCGCACACGTACAACACACGGATCTCGACCTCGCTAGGCTGCGCGTTCATCTCGACTCGTTGCGCACCAGAATCACTGCCAACGATGTGCCACGCACGACATCTCTTTGCGCAAGACTTGGCGAACTCATACAGCATCCGGCTCTTGCCGAAGCCCGAGCTCTGCGTCACTGCTACGTACGGGAAAATGTGCTCATTATCCTTGCACAAGCCCCAGCACTGGCACAGGTAGTTTCCGAAATTGATGTGGGCGTCGCCAGCGTAAGGCGCTTGAAACGCGGAAGCCAGTCGTTCGATGAGCTGGAAATCGGAGGAATTGGAGGAATCAGGTGCAAGATCAGCGGCCAGGATCTCCTCCAGTTTGGCCACCGCGGCATCGGTTGCAGCTTTTAAGAGATCTCGGCCAAGTTTATCATACGCTTCGCTGATGGCTTCGTATAGTACGCCCCGATAGACCTTCCGATTCTCCCTCGCGTCTGACTCGACAATCTTCAAATCGCGTGCTTTGGATCCAAGCATCTCCTCCCACTTGTTCTCTGGCATCTCTTTCTTCAGCACTTCGTAGACAGTCTGCGACAGCGCCTGCGTCAACATCTGCGGCTCCTCCTGCGCACCGGTCAGCCGCTCTCCAACTTGCACCTTCTCCTCCTCTGTGACGACATCCATCGCGTCGTCGCTCATGCTCCGCGTTCGGCGTTGCCTGCGCCGCGTTCTTCGCCGGAGTCTTCGGGTCTTTGGATGGCGGTTTGATAATGCTGGCAACTGTTCTTTCTCCTGAGGCGGACCACACTACCAGTACAGTACAAATCCCAAAGTGGTCCACACTATATGGGTGAGCTGCCGCCATCATTGATCACAATTGAGGACATGAACGAATTGGTTGACAACCTCAGATTTGATGGAATTGGTTCGAACTCCAAACTAGGCTGTATATCCTCAATCAGCGGTACTCTCGGGCTTTCCCATCAACGTTGGCAGGATCCACGTTGGCGGCCGAGAAGGAGCGAGCACGCCGTCTGAATGTGCTCCGTCAACTTCAAATCGAAGAGGAAGAGGAGATACGACGGCGGCGGCAGTGGGCAATCGCGGCGATCGCGAAGGAGCAGGAAGCCATGATGCGAGAGATGTTCCTAGTGGTTCCAGTCCACTACAGTACTAGCACAATGAGCATACCTCTGACAATACTTTTCTCGGTGGGGATGTTGGGTATCCATGCCGTACTTCTGCCCCTCCAGTCCCAGTATGTAACCTTTAAACCCGAGGCGCAACTCTGAATGAATTGTGGTGCGTTGATACAAAATGTATCACCAATTGAACACCAGTCGGAGTCGTCACCGACCGAACGTTTATCTTGGAAATTGTATGCCGCGGAGCGTCGCGTCAGCGACTCGGGGCACAGTCCCAGAAGCCAGCGCAGTTTGACCCAGCTCCTCGCAACTGGGATCCCCGAAATCGCCCCGCATCGTATAGCCTCCAACACCAGGTTTAAACAGGTTTAAACATTACTCTCATATATGAAAACAGTGAAATCAAAGGTTTATTTATTCGGTTCGAAAGATAAAACCTAACGTTTTGCTACTCGCGCCCCGCCTTTTCACCTCGCACCACCTGATCATCTTTGTTTCTCAAAAACAGCTGGCACCACACCACGACCATCCCGTCATCAAAAGCATGAGGCAGCTGATCTCGCGGCAGTTTCTTGTTTATATGGCGATTTGTATACTGGTCCATGCCATCCCCAGCTGTAAAAATGTAGGTGGTTGGTGCCTTTCCGCTCTCTCTTTCCTGTCCGTCCTTTGCGGATGGGGAATTGCAGACCGGATGCAGACGCACTTTTGCGGGGATCAACTGAAGCTTTCGCAGGTAAATTACAGGCACAGGCATGAACGTCCAGGCGGCGGTGGCTGTCCTCATGGCGGCGGCAATGGCGGCCGTCACGCATGCAGATGGAGTCTTCTCTGCGGAAGACCAGGCGCTATGGATTGACCGCTTCAACTACTTCCGCATGACCGGCCTACCGTGGTCCGCGGGCAACATGCGGCGAATGGGCTGGGACGCAGCGCTGGCGACCTCGGCAGCCACCTCGGCGGCCTCGTGCGCCGCCGCGACGACCGCGGGCGTCAACGTCTTCTCGACGTCGTCGACAAACAGCTCGAGCTTGTCGCTCGTGGACCAGGCCGTAAACGACTGGATCGTGACCACATCGCTGTCGACGCTCGCGACGCTGGACGCGCCTAGCAACTCGGGTGACGGCGTCGGCACAGGCGTGTACAACTCGTACTCGCAGGCCGTATGGGCCGAGACCTACTCGGTGGGCTGCGCGTCGGCGACCTGCTCGGGCCAGATCACGGTCGTGTGTCAGTTCTCACCCGCGGGCAACGAAGGGTCCTCCGCCTGGTACATCCACGCCGATCAGGGCTCGCAGTGCCCCTCGGGAACCACTTCGTCCACGGGGCTCTGCATCGTCGAGGGAGACGCCGCCAACGACGCCATCGCGCCCATCCCGGCCGGGCAGAAAGCCTATGAGGTCTTCCCCAGCTACGTAGCCGACATGCAGACCGTGCTGGTGGACGCCGCGCGCGCCGTCGCGTCCGGCACCACCGCGCCCCCGGTGTCCACCACGGCCACTCCGGTGTCCACCACGGCCGCTCCGGCGACCACCACTGCAGCCCCGGCGTCCACCACGGCCACGCCGTCCGCCACCACCAAGACGCCGTCCACGACTAGCACCACGTCCTCGTCCTCGTCCGGGGCCAGCACCACGTCCTCATCCACCAAGACGACGACGTCGGGGTCATCCGCGGCCACGACCGCCACGTTCGACGACGACGACGGCAGCCTGTCGCCGGGCACGGTTAAAGCCAGTTCGGCCAGCGGCTCAACGTTTGGGAACGAGGTGTCGGCCACCACCAGCACCACCTCCGAGTCGTCCACAGCTACGACGGCTGAGAGCACTACCACGGCGTCTACGACGACGACGGGTTCGACCAGCGCGGACACGAATAGTAGTGATTCGACTGCCGTGTCGGCCAATAACAAGTCGGGCAATTCATCCAGTGGCATGTCGGCCACTGGCATGGCTGGTGCCATTGTTGTGGGCGTGGCCGCCGTTGCTGGCGTCGCCGTGTTCGTCAGCTACCGCAAGAATCAGCAGCGACAGCGTGACATTATGCAGAATGGCGGCATCCATGTTCTGTAAGTTACTGGATGAAGGATGAAGGATGAAGGATGAAGGATGCAAACAAGGGATGCAGACAGATCATCCTCACACTAATTAAACTAGTGATTGTCCTGTCCTCAATGCAAATGTCTGTTATTGTGTAACGAGTGTTGGAATCTTAGAGTGGATCATAAATAAGCAACAACAAAGAGAGTTAGTATTTTGATCTTTTTCTTTTTTTTTCCTTGTTAAAAACATACTTTGTGGGAAACGCCTTACTCTCCTCTCCTCCTCTCATCCCTACTGCGCTATCCCTGTCAAACACACACACTCAAATCTGCGTCTGCGTCCGCATTCAGTCCTCATTCCATTCGCATCCGCATCAAATCCATCAGGTCACGTCTTCGTTCTCAGATGCTGTACTCGTCCGACTCAAGCAGCGCAGGCGCCGGCAGATTCTTGAAGCTGTTCTGCTGCAACGCAAGCTGCTCAAACTGCTTGGCCTCATGGTCCAACGGCAGTTCGGGCGTAAAGTCGAAGTCCTTGAAGAGCCGCTTATCGTCCTTGCCACCCGATCCACCGGTAGCCCCAGGCCCACCCACGACACCCGTGGGACGCTGTACCTGCTGCGCATTGGGGTCCAGCATCTCGAAGCCGCGCTCGATGTCCGAGATCTCTTGGTCCGTGAAGGCCTGCGGGAAGTTGCTCGTGTCCGGCATGCCCGACGGGTCCGTCGATACCTTGGGCCGGAATGGTGGCTGCAACTGGCGCGCCTTCATCTTCTCCCAGTCGATACCCGCGAAGAAGGGGTGGTCGAAGATCTCGCGGTCCCCGCGCGGACCCGAGCCCAGCCGCTGCTTGGGGTCGCGATGCAGCAGCCGCTGGATCAGGTCGCGCGCCGGCGGCGACAGATACTCAGGGATCACCAGGTGCCCGCGCAGAATGTTGTGGAAGAGCTGCTTCTTGTCGTTCGTGTAGAACGGCGGCAGGCCCGTCAGCAGCTCGAACAGCAGCGCGCCCACCGAGTACCAGTCAAGCGCGAACCCGTGACCCGAGCGCGACAGCATCTCGGGCGCCAGGTACATGGGTGACCCGCAGAACGTGTTGGCCGACGTGTGGTCCTTGATACCCTCCTTCGAGATGCCAAAGTCCGTCAGCAGGCAGTGGCCCTCCAAGTCCATGACCACGTTCTCCGGCTTGAGGTCGCGGAAGACAATGTTCTTCGAGTGCAGGTGCGACAGCGCCAACGCGATCTCGCCGATGTAGAAGGCCGCCTCGGGCTCCGTGAAGGCCTTCTTGCGCGTGAGCGCCGACAGCAGGTCGCCGCCGCCGCAATAGTCCATGACGAGGAACAGCCGGTCCTGCGACTGAAAGGCGTAGTACAGCGTCACGATGTACGGGTGGTCCGAGCACGCCTGTAGCGCCGCCTTCTCCGTGTGGATGTACTGCGCCTGGTTCTTCTGCACGATCGCCTGCTTGTTGTACGCCTTGAGTGCGTACCACTTGTCGCGGTTCGAGCCCTTGCCGCGCACCAGGTACACCTTGGCGAACGCGCCGCGACCGAGCACCTTGACGAACTCAAAGTCGCGCGGGCCCAGCGCCAGGTCCTTCTGGTACTTGTTCTTGAACGCCACGTGCGCCACCTGCGTGTCATTCCCCTCGCGGTTCTCCCCGCGGGTGGCGGCAGAAGGCGGCGGTTGCGACGGGTTGGTGGCCGCCAGGTTGGCGCCGCTGCCCAGCAGCACGCGGATCGGGTGGCCAATCGGCGACAGGTGCACGGGCAGCGACCCGCTGGCGTTGGGCGCGTCGATGCGCGCGCCGCGCGAGATGAGCAGCTTGGCCAGCGGGATGTCGCCGTTCTCGGCGCAGAAATGGATGGCGCCGTTGCCCTGGTAGTCTGTCGCGTTCGGGTCCGCGTTGCCGTTCACCAGCAGCTCCTCGCAGCACTGCACGTTGCCTGCGCGCGCCGCCAAGTGCAGCGCCGTGTAGCTGTCGCCCGTGCGCGCCGTGGGGTCGGCGCCGTGCGCCAGCAGCTCGCGGACGGCGCGCGGGTGGTTGAGCCGCGCCGCGAGGTGCAGCGCCGTCGTCTGGTTGATGCCCACGCCGTTCACGTCCACCACGTTGTCGCGCAGCAGCGTCGCGATCAGGTGCCAGTTGCCGACCTCCGCGGCGTCGAAGAGCTGGAACTGCTTCTTCTTCACGTCGCGCAGGTCCAGGATCATCTGCGGCGCCGTCGACCGTGTCTTGCCGCCCGCCGGCACGTCCGGCGGCGCGTTCATGGCGGCCGCACGCGCCGCCGCGCCGCCCATTTCCAGCTCGTGGATGACCTGGTCCTTGAGCGCGAGCTGCTCGCGCAGCTGCCGGTTTTCCTCCAAAAGCTGCTTGATCACGATGTCCTTGGGGTCCGACGACTTGTCGGCGCCCCGCACGATCTCGTGGTCCTCCAGCAGGCTCGGCCGCGAGTAGTCCTCGCCGTTGAAGCCTCCGTTCGCGGCAGCGGCCTGGCCGGCGATGCCGCTGGACCCGAGGCCCTTGCCGCCACTAGAGGCCAGGTAGGACACTGGGGAGACGTCCTGGAAGCTGCCGCGCTGCTGCTGCTGGCCCTGCGGCGGCTGGGGCGCGCGCTTGAGCGCGTTGATGTGCGCGCGGATGGACTTGACCCAGTCCTCCATCTCGCGGGCCGTGCTGGCCTGCGCGAACATCTTCTTGGTTGGCGTGACGACCTCGAAGCAGTTGGCCTTGTCGTCGATGGTCGACTTGCGCACGATCGAGTCGGGCGTGAGCGCCAGCTCACCCTTGAGGTGCACGATGTCCTCCTTGCCCGTGTTGAAGAACCCGCCGCCCTGCTTGTAGTACGACAGGTGGCCCTCGGCCAGCACGAAGAAGCGCTCCTTCCAGTTGGCGAATGCGTCCATGGACGACATGGCGCGCTTTGTCAGGAAGCCCGTCTTGCTCGACACGAACGCCGGCGATGACGCCCCGTCGTCCTTGACCGCGGACGACGTCGCCGCGTGCGCAGGGGATGGCAGGAGGCCATTGTTGCTGCCTCCACTGCTAGACATGTGACCCGTCGACCGTGCGGGTCCAAAGCCCGAAATCGTGTTCCGAGACGTCATCCCACCCCCATTAAATCCCCCGGATGAGTACGGGTGACCACTAGGGCTTGATCCCATCCCTGACGAGTATGTTACCTCTTGCGAGTTGCCACGACGTCGCGCTTTACCAAAGCGTGCGCTGATGCTCTGCCGATCGCCGGTGCCGTTGGTTCCCATACTACGCGCGTTGCTCGCCATGCGGCTTGATAGAGCAGTAAATTACTTACCGTTCTTAAGGGATCGTTAACTTTCGTTCGCGTAGATCCCGTAGGTCCTTAATGGGGACCAACTTGTAGTGTGATGTGGGATGAAGTGGAGTGAAGTAGAGTCGAGTAGATTAGCCGACTGCTGCGTTAGTTGGGCCGCCACACTCTGCGGCCAGGCGATCGTACACGAAGGAAGGTTGTTTGTCCGCGCACGCGCTGGGTGGGGGTCCAAGACACGACTGTGTGTTTTTTTTTTGTTTTTTTTTTTTTTTTCTTCTCTCTTTCTCTCTCTCACACAGGAAGGAGAGGAA
>JAASGW010000335.1:0-32656 GCA_023334395.1 Phytopythium sindhum
ACGGTTCACCGTACAGTGCTATAATAAAGAAGGAACCAGGAGCTTTGTGTCAAAATGAGAACTGTATTAGTTGTTTAGCGCCTCGCTTGCTTGGCGCAGGGTCCTAACCTCCTAAACCTAGTATATGCATTGTGACAGGCGCTCGTGGTTGGCCACGAGCGCCGCACCCTAAATGAACGACTCTTATTGGCTAGCAGTGCCCGCTGCTGGCCAATGGGAAGCGCGCACAGCCGTGGATGGCTGTGCGGATGTGTGCAGGGAATAGTGTGTGCAACACTATTCCGTCAGGACCCGAACTCAGAGTAGTGTGCCGCACACTATTCCCTTGAAAGTACGGTATAGTGTCATACGGTACCGTACGTGTACCCCCGTTACAATGGCCGACGTACTGGCGACCAATGACCCAGTCGACCAAGTGGGACTCCGCTTCTGCCGGCAAAACTGGTGGGGGCCCGCGACGGCGAGGCACTCTGGTGATGCCGAGCTTGCCCTGGACGACCCACTTCATCAGCGTTCGGTATGGAATCTTGGTGTCGATGCTGACTGCGCGACCTTTTCACCGCTCAAAACGCGCTGGGCTGCAGCATTGAGGGCGTCGTTGGTGTAGCTGAGCGGCATCTTGGCAGGAAATTGTCAAATGGGAACTGGATAATTGCGGTACTCCACCACCATTTTGCGGGAGAGCCGAGTTTCGGAACATACGATTGCAAAGGTTTTTCCGGTTATTTGGTTGCTGTACATTTCAGTCAGTAGAATACCAATAAATACGATATTTAAATTTTATTGGCTATAAATAATGATGCACGGATCTGGTCAAGTGCACCAAACTGGCAAAATCCCTTACACGCTGTAGACGACTGCTGTCGCTTCAGTAGTTCTGCGATCCATATCATTTCGTGGGCTGCATATAATACTTGGTGTTGTGCTCTGGCAATGCACCAAAGTTCATCCAGTGATGGACCAGCGCCAAGTTGGGATGTGATGGTGGGGGTGACTGTATCCCGCGGTGCGGTGTGGCGCTGTGATGTAAAGTCAACCACATGTCACACGCGTAAAATGTTTGCTTACGTATTCTCCCTCTCTGGCAATCATATTGTTTCGTTTTCGCCAATCAGAGCCACGACCACTCAACACCCTCTCGCGCTGATTGGACACAATTCCACGATCTGGGTTCCCCGCGTCTATTTATACTCCCTCGTTCTACCGACATATACTGATTCAAATCTCTCTTCATAGGCTCGGCACTCCAAGTCATCCGTAGCTTTAGTCTCATTCTGAAGCCCTTAAACCCAGGGATTCACGAGGTGGTCAGAACGGGCCATCAAGTGCAACGCCTGACTAGCGTTTCTGTTGCACCTTGCGGGGCCTTTTTAGTCAGCGCCCCCACCATGTGCGGCTCCACAGTGTAGTAAAGTGCGGAGGACGCGCCACTTTCCCTTCACCCTCGCCCACTCGTCCATCGACTGCTCGACAACTTCCTCTCGCCGTTCGGCCGGGCGATCCACGCGCCTCCTTCCCTCCGTCTCCCCTCGCCCCGGTCTCGCCTGCACGAAGCGTTGACGGCTCGAGCGGACGCGATTACACTGTACGTTCGTCGCGCGTGGTCCGACGTGGCGTGACTAAAGAAGAAAGGCGATCGGAAAGGGCACGACTCGCTTTGTCGGCATTTTCACTCTAGCGCAGAGGAGAAGACAGCGACAGGATGCCGCGCGCGGACGCCGACGCGGCGCCGTACGACTACTTCACGTCGCCGGCCAACGCGCACGCGGTCGAGCTGGAGTTCAGCGCGATGCGCGACGCGTCCGCCGGCAGGCGCAAGCTCACGGGGCTCGAGGCGGGCGTCGGCGAGACCAACGTTATGTACGACTACGACCTGGTCATGATCTTCCCGTTGCGCTCGGGCGGCGAAAAGAAGGACCCGGACGACTTCACGATCGACCGCTTCGTGCGCCTGCTCACAGGCAAGGACGCGGAGCGCAGCCAGGATCGCGGACGGATCGTGATCGACCCGTTCTTGCGCGTGCTGCGCACGGCGCGCTGCTTCCTGGACGACATGGGCCGCAACACGATCATGGACACGACCCACGAGCACAGCGAAAAGGCGGAGCAGCAGCGGCTGCATACCGAGCAGAAGCTGCTCGAGCAGGAGTACGAAGAGTTCATCGGGTCGAGGGGTCCCACGACGGAGCAGCGCTTCTGCGAGCTGATCGCGACGGCCATCGCGCGCCGGGTCCAGCTCGCGTGCGGCCTGACGACGCGCATGTTTCGCAGCTGCGACGACGACGAGGTGCGCTGCAATTGGAATCGATGGTCGGCTCTGACGCGTGTACTCACAGATGCGTGTTCGTATATGTTTGCTCTCAGATTATTATGACGATCAAGGCGGACGACAACGACCTACGCGTGGAGGCGGACCGCACCAACTACCTGCTGCAGGTGAGCAACCGCCCGTTCGACCAGAACGTGCACACGAACAAGATCCGAGCGCTCCAGCGCGAGATCGGCCGGACCGAGTGGCAGAAGTCGGTGGACCATCTTCAGAAGTCGCGTGGCTACGCTGATGAGGTGTCCGACACCCCGGAAATGGACCCGTTGCTGGTTTCGTGCGGTGAAGAGTTTCACCCGCAACTGCACAAGGCGCTGCTAGAGTGGGGACACACCGAAGCGACGGATGGCCTCTTCGTGGAGGACGATCGCTTCCGCATGTACAAGCCCAAGCCAATGGCGGGGTTCTGGATGAGCCTGTTTGCCATCCACTACGACCCGATGACGTACTTTGCGCCGTTCGCAGACTACCGTCACGAGCCCATCTACCAGCCATACTACCGCCGCTATCCGATCAAGTGGGGCGGCAAGAAGGAAGAGACGCTGTTCACGCAGAAGGACCGCATTCGCCTCGCCGCCAGCATCGTGAACCGACATATCAACACGGACGCTCTGGAGGCCTCCAAGTACTTGGTCGGTGAGATGTTCGCGCTGCACGACCGAGCCGCGCTCGCTGAGCTGCGCCGCACGTGGGCTTTGAACTGGAAGATGGTGTGGCAGCCATTGCACAAGATCCGGTTCTACTTTGGCGAGAAAATCGCCATCTACTTTGCGTGGCTCGAGTTTTACACCAAGATGCTCATCTTCCCGACGATCGCAGGAATCATCACGTTCGGATACCTCGAAGGGAAGTGGCCGGAGACGGGCGAGAACCAAGGCTACATCCTGATCGCGTTCGCGGCCTTCGTTGTCATTTGGTCGTCCATCTTTTCGGAGTCGTGGAAGCGCAAGAACGGAATTCTCGACGCGCTCTGGGGACTGCACGGATTTCACGCCACATCCCGCTTCCGCGCCCAATTCCGAGGCACGAAGAGCTACAACCCAATCACGGATGAAGAGGAAATGACGTTCGAGAGCAAGGCACGCCGTCGGCGCGCGTTGGGCATCTCGATCCTGGTCGTTTTCATCATGGTTGGGATCGTGATCGTGGCGCTGTTTGCGCTCTTCCTGCTCAAGCACTGGATCAACGACTCCAAGCACCTCAAGGAGCACAACATCGACCTCAAGTACAAGAGCCCACTGACGCTGTGCGTGACGGGCGCTAACGCGATCCAGATCTTGATTCTCAACATCATCTATCGCGGCGTGGCGCAGAAGCTGAACGAGTGGGAGAACCACCGCACAGAAAGCGAGTTCGAGAACCACCTCGTGATCAAGGTCTTCCTGTTCCAGTTCTGCAACTCGTTCGCATCGTTCTTCTACATTGCGTTCGTGAAGCGCACGGCGGAAGGCACGTGCTTGTACGACAACAACTGCATGATGGAGCTGCGAGACCAGCTCCTGGTGCTGTTCCTCATCCGCATCGTCGTGGGCAACACGCTGGAGGTTGTGATTCCCGGGCTCAAGTACCGCTATCAGATGTTTCGCGAGCGCAAGGCGCTGGACAAGTCGGCTTCGCACAACTACATCGAGGAGCAGGCTAAGCTCGTGCCGTACGAGAGCAACGAAGCGTTCGAGGACTACAACGAGATGGTGATCCAGTACGGCTTCATCAACCTGTTCGTGGTCGCATTCCCGCTCGCGCCGCTCATGGCGCTGCTCAACAACATCCTCGAGGTCCACGTCGACGCCGTCAAGGTTCGTTCTTGTGTGTTGCCTGCAGGTTTGTGTTGACTGAGTGAGTTGCTCACCTGCTTCCTCTTCTGTCGATTGCAGCTGTGCTACGTGCACCGCCGGCCGTTCCCGCACCCGGCCAAGGACATTGGCGTTTGGTTCTACATCCTGCGCGTCATGACGTACGTGTCACTGGGCACCAACTGCGCGCTCATTCTGTGGACGTCGGGACTGTTTAAGTCGATGGGCGACACGGCCAAGGTGCTCGTGTTCGTCGTCTCGTGCCAGGTGTGCCTCTTGCTGGCCGTGATCATCGAGCGCATCATCCCCGACACGCCGCACCACCTCAAGATGCTCACGCAGCGCTACGACCACATCGTGGACATCGTGTTCAAGGGCATGAACGAGGGCGATGGCTCGCACCTGAACGAGATCGCCGAGCGCCTCGACGTGACCATCCACCCCAACGAGCTCTGGGAGGACCGCCACTACTGATCAGCGCTCAGTTCAGTGCACATATTCCATGTTCGTGCACTAAACTGACCCTCTCTGTTAAACTATAACATGTTCTGTTCCTTCCGTAAATGTGGCGCGCTCCACACGGCGTGGACCACACCACTCGATCCGTCCAGTGATGCACACAAAACTGCAATAGACAGCGCGACATGCCAGAAAGGGAGCGACCGGCCGGAAGGTATACAAAACCCAAGCTTATCGGCTGTTACCGGCTGTCCCCGAGAAAGGCCGACGCTAACTCGCGGCATCCGTGATGGAGTCGCGGCGCGGGAGCAAGCGCGTGGAGCAGCGCGGGCGCTTCACTATCACCGAGATCATCCCGGGCTCGCCGCTGTCGCCGCCGGCGGCGTCCGCGTTCGACCGCGCGGCGAGCGACCTCTCCTCGCCGGAGGGCGAGCCCGAGATGAGCGAGGACAAGAGCCCGCTGCGCCCCGAGGACCTCGAGAGCGCGCCCGTCGCGGCCGCCGACGGGGTGGACACTCCTGCCATGGAAACGGAGCCGTCGCCCGCCCGCGAGGAGCCCGCGCCGCTCTCTGGCGCATCGAACAACGAGGTCCCCGTCGCACAAAGGATCATCCCCGAATCACCTGCGCTCGTCCCGCAGGTGGGTTGTGCTAGTAGCGGAGCGAGTTGTGGTATGGGCGCTTAACCTGCGGGTGTGGTGGACGCAGGTGGACCCGGCCGTTGTTCCAACGGAGCCCTCGTCCCAGGACGACTCGTCGCCCGAGCGGCAGATGCAGTACAAGCGCCTGGCCGACCGACGGTAAAGCGTTTGACAGTGTGTTCTGACCTGGTCATGGGGTGCGCTGACGGACTCGGTCTGTCGTTCTAGTGTCAGGCGCAAGGGCCGGTTCACGATCATCGAGCTCGCGTCCGACTCGCCCACGTCGCGCAAGGCGTCGGATGAGGTACACACCCCGCCCTCAAGCCTGTTGCCTCCCTATTCAGTCGTACTGATCGCTTGCGGTCGCTAGTTTGACGGAACACCGCCCCCGACCGCGCGCTTCACGCGGAGCTTCACGGCGGCGTCCACAAGCTCCAAGAAGCTGGCGGGGGACAAGCACCACTACCGCGTCGCGCGTTCGATGACTCGGCTACGGGAGCCGCACATTCCCCGACGCTCCCGTCTGCGTAGCGAGAGCCCCGTGCGCGCCAACAGCGTGAGTATGAGCGTTGGCAGTGCCATCAGCAGCCGCAGCTCCATCGACGCGTTCGAGTCACAGGCGTACGGCACGCGGATCCCGCTCCTTGAGCGCAACCTGAGTGCGCAATCAATGCCAGGTTCGTCGCAAATCCCTAGCAACGCGTCGATGCTGTCGATGCTGCCGCAGCAGGAGGCCCTGGCACCGACTGCTGCGATCCCTGCGCAGCCTCCGTTATCGACGACGGTCCCCGTGAGCCCGGCATTGTCAGAGTCTCGCTCGAGTCCCGCGTTCTTTGCGAATGCCGACGCGAACGACACAAGTCGTCTGGTGCAGCAGCAGCAGCAGCCAGCGGCTGTGGATCCCGGTCAAAACACGGATGCTCCGCGTAACATCGGACTGCAAAGCACGATCACGATCTCCGCCGCGCAGTTTCTGCAGCAGCAGCAGACGATCGCGTCATTGATCCGCCAGCAGCACGACCTCAAGCAGATCATTGCTGTGCTGCACGAGCAGCAACAACAGCTCATGACGATCCCTATGCAACTGAGCGAGCTAAAACGCGCGAGCACCCAGGGGTAAGTGGTTGCTGTCAGAATGAGTTGATTCGGTGTGGGGCTGACCGACGAGTGGTGCATGTGGTTGTGACGCCCCTGATAATGCTATAGTGATGCCAGGGACGAGGAGTCGGTGCGCATCGTTGGGTGAGGAAACCCTACTAATAACGCTATGGATACTGACTTGACCACGCTGCGCTCTTATTCCCCGTCCACAGAGGGAGCTCTACATCCAACTGGATACGCTGTCGCGCACCAACGAATCACTGCAGACGCTGCTCAGCCAGACGGAGCAGGACGCCAACCTCCGCGGGCTGGAGATCGACTGTCTATCGGAGGAAAACGATGAGCTGCGGCGTCGTTGCGCGCAGCTCGAGGCGCGCTATATCGCCGAGCGCAAGCAGTCGTTCATCCTCGAGGAGGAGCTGCAGCGCCTGCGCATGATGACGCTCAACCACGAGCTGCAGGAGCGCCTCACGAACACTGGCATCAGCGAGGGCGAGGGGTGAGCGGAGGTATACAAGGTGGCGATCGGGCGCCGAGGTGTACTGGACGAGATGGCGTGACGAACTCTCGTCACGTTTGCGATTTTGCTTGTCGGCGTGTGGTGTGATCCAAAGTACGGCGTCCACGTAAAGGTAAAGTGCGGCGCCTGGGAATTTCAACTTTTGCTTTAATAAAGCGATGAGTATCAAGCGATGGAAGCGCGCGCTGATCCTTTCGACCTCCCACTGCTGGTTCGGCTGCTACAACTGCGTGCACACGACGATGAGCAGAACGATGGCGACGAGGAACGCGATGGAGCACGTGGTCGCGAACACGGGGTGTCGGTGCCGCCGGTCCGTGACCTTGATGAGCTGGTCGGGCGGCTGGTCCGCCGCGTTGGTCGCGATCCTCGGGTCGATCGTCCACGCGCCGCCCTTGACCTGCCATTATGATACCACGTGATGAGGACAGCGCTACGATGAAGCATTACACAACAACCAGACGCACAGGGATTGCCGTGTCCCAGTAGTCGGGCAGCAGCGACGCATCGATGGCGGTGGGGTCGCTGTCGTCACCCGCATGAACGCACACTGCACGCTCGGCGGACCCACAGCCAGCCCCCAGCAGCAGATAGAGCGCGAGCAGCGCCACTCGGCGCTTCCAGTACGACGGCATCCCTCCGTCGCCGGGAATCACTGCAGTAAATAGTTCACGATTGGGTTCCAATTGTTGTAGGCGTCACCACAAACAGCACGCGCGCCAATATTGGCCAGCGTATCGGGCCTTGCAGCAGGGCGTTGCGCTTGCCGTGTAAATATAGCAGCACGGCGCACGAACAGCCCCCGCGAGCGCCAGGGCCGCGGTTACTATAACGTCAACAAATATAGTAGTGGACCGTCTACTACGCGCTGCAGCGAGCCGCGTGCATCCACGAAGACGAGGAGGCGCGCGGTGTCCATTTAGTGCTGAGGGGGTAGAAGTGAAGTGATGGCGTCCGCCAGGAGCTGCCTGAGAATGGGTACATATCTAAAATAAGTACTCACCACGGTTGCCTGAGTGTCAGTTCGTTATTGAGCGGGGTAAACGGTCGCTTACATCCACTGTCATAAGTTACTATTTCAGCCTACGTCATCTTTGACCAATCAAAAGAGAGAAAAATGAACATTCACCCGCCATTTCAGCCAATCAAATCCGTTCGCGCCTCGCGGCCATCGAAAGCGCGCGGGTTGGCGGGGCGATGGAGCCAAAGACACTTCAGCACTCGGTCACTTGCGCTTCTTATTGGCCCCGGCAACTCCTTCGCGGTTCCGTAGCGCGTGCACCCGACCCTGACGCACCTATCACCACCTCTCCTGCTTCTCTCTGAGCCCTGGGCACGATGGTGGCGAGTGTCTTCCCGGAGAACGGCGACGAGTTCGACGCGTCGGCGCTGCTGGCCATGCAGAAGGTCGAGGACGAGGAGCGCGCGCGCCGCGAGAAAGAGGAGGCCGCGGCGCAGGCGCTGGGCGCGGGCGCCGATGACGGCGTGGACGCGTCCACCAAGCTCGCCAAGCTGGACACACTGCTGGAGAAGGCGGGCATGTACTCGAACTTCCTGTTCTCCAATATGGCGAGCGCGACCACGGTCGGGGATGCGTCCAGCTCGGACGACGAGGAGGACGGCGACGCGGCGGCTGGCTCGCGCAAGCGTGGGCGCGGCGACACTAAGAAGCCCCGCGGCCGCAAGAAGAGCAAGAAGAGCGGCGAGGGCGCCGCCAAGCTGAGCAAAATGCAGCGCGAGGCGCGGCAGCAGGCGCAGCAGGCGCGCGCGGCATTCAAGCAGCCCAAGCTGCTGACGGGCGGCACGCTGCGCGACTACCAGCTCGAGGGCATCCGCTGGCTGTGCAACCTGTTTGAGAACGGGCTGAATGGCATCCTGGCGGACGAGATGGGTCTCGGCAAGACCATTCAGGTGATCGGGTTGATCGCGCACCTTAAGGCGCTGGGCGTGCGCGGGCCGTACCTGATCGCGGCACCGCTGTCGACGCTCATGAACTGGGCCAACGAGTTCCGCAAGTGGGCGCCGAGCATCAACATCACGGTTTACCACGGCAACAAGGTGGCGCGGCGCAACATGCGCGCCAAGCAGCTGCACAAGTCACTCCGAACGGACGCCGACTTCCCGGTCGTCATTACGTCGTACGAGATGATCATGCAGGACGCCAAGAGCTTCACGAACCTCGGGTTCGTGTGGAAGTACGTGATCATCGACGAGGGCCACCGCCTCAAGAATATGGACTGCAAGCTCGTGCGTGAGCTCAAGCGCGCGCGGTCCGAGAACCGGTTGCTGCTCACGGGCACGCCGCTGCAGAACAACCTGACGGAGCTCTGGTCTTTGCTCAACTTCATCCTGCCGGACGTGTTCGACGACCTCGAACTGTTTGAGAGCTGGTTCTCCTTCGCGTCCGTCAACACGACGACGGCCCACCCGGATAGCAAGCAGGCCGGGCTGCTCACGGGTGACAAGCGCGCTGAGATCGTGTCCAAGCTTCACGAGATCCTGCGCCCGTTCCTGCTGCGCCGCCTCAAGAGCGACGTGGTGCAGGACCTGCCCTCCAAGACGGAGATCTTCGTCTACTGCCCCATGACGGCGCTACAGCGCGAGTACTACACGATGATCATGAATCGCACGCTCGAGGCGGCCATGGAGGCCAAGTACGGCCAGAAGCTCTACCGCACCATGCGCGCGAGCTTCAAGACGTCCAGTCTGCGAAACCGCGCCATGCAGCTGCGCAAGTGCTGCAACCACCCGTACCTGTTCGACGAGCCGACGGACGGCAACGGGCAGATCGAGACGGACGAGCGTCTGGTGCAGGCCTCGGGTAAGCTCGTGGTGCTGGACCGCATGCTGCAGATGCTGCGGCGCGAGGGCCACAAGGTGCTCATCTTCAGCCAGATGACGCGCGTGCTCGACATCCTCGAGGATTTCCTGGACCTGCGCGGGTACTCGCACTGCCGCCTCGACGGCAGCACCAAGCTCGACACGCGGCAGGAGCAGGTGGACGCGTTCAACAAGACCAAGGCCGGCTCGGCCGCGGTCGCGAACGACGACAGCATGTTCTGCTTCCTGCTGTCAACGCGCGCGGGCGGGCTGGGTATCAACCTCGTGTCGGCCGACACGGTCATCTTCTTCGACTCGGACTGGAACCCGCAGCAGGACAACCAGGCGCAGGACCGGTGCCACCGCATCGGCCAGACGCGGCACATCGCCGTCTACCGCCTCGTGACGGAGAACTCGTTCGAGAACCGCATGCTGCAGCGCGCGTTCGACAAGCGCAAGCTCGAGCGCGTCGTCATTCAGCGCGGCCACTTCAAGCAGCAGGTGGGCGCCGAGCCGGACGAGGACGAGCCATCCAAGGCGCTGACCAACGCCGAGCTGGAGGAGCTGTTGCGCGACGACGTGCTGCTACGCGACGGTGTTGAGAGCGGCGGCATCGGGGACGACGAGCTCGCGCAGATCCTGGACCGCGACCTCGTCGTGCGTAGCTTCGCGTCGGCCAAGGAGGACAAACACGAGGGACAGCTGCTGCCGTCCACGGGCAAGGGCTACGAGGTCGTCGAGAACGTGTCGGTCGCTATGGGCATGGAGAGCTTTTCCTAACCTGTGCGTGGGTTTTGCTATGTTTGCCAACGTCGATTAGTCTCTTTCTAAAGCTTAACACTGCGTATTTACTGTTGTGCCAATCATTGAGTGCGTCTCCCATGGTGTCCACGATGGTGAAGTGATGGCGCAGATAGCCTCTAGTGCCTCCATCCTACTCGCTGCGGTCGAGCGAGCTGGTGAGCGCGTGCTGCTCGAGCAGGAACGTCGTGATGAACGTCGGCGGCGTCCGCGTGGTGGCCAGCTGCATCACCAGAGCGCGCGCCGCCGCCAGCCGCGCACTTGAGAAGCGCTGCGAGAATTCGGCGGTGCTCGCCAGCTCGTCCAGCGTCTCGCGGACAAGCCTGGCGGTCACGGACCGCTTCGGTACCTCGTCGTCCGTGATCGGCGTCTGGTGGTACACCCACTGCCAGAGCTGAGCGCGGGAGATCTCAGCCGTGGCCGAATCCTCGACGCAGCCGTCCACCACGACCGTGCCCTTGCCTGCGAACCACGCGAGCACGTAGGCGAGCACCACGCGCAGGTTGGTGGCGACCGAGCGGCGAGAGACCTGGCCGGAAGGCACCGACAGCATCTTGGCGCGGAACTGGTCCTTGTCCGCGGTGCCGTCACCGTAGCCCACGCGGAAGCCCGAGTACTGCGACGCCTTCTGCTCCAGCACCTCCGAGAAGACCTGTGGTGATCGTTCATGTTAGCTCTTGCCCTTCAGGGATGAGGAAAAGCCACACGTACCTGCTGGATGGGCTGGACGAGCTCCAGGTCGTACACGAGCGCGCCGTCCGAGCCCGCGAGAGCCTCCAGTCGCTTGGCGTCCTTGGCCTTCTGGATTGCGTCCGCCTTGGAGAGCCCTGGCGGCAGCTGCGAGAGCACGAACGGCACCATCCCGGTCGTGGCCGGGGCCGACCGGCGCTTGCACGTGCCGATGAGCATCTCCATGCAGTGGCTGCACGCATCAAGAGGGTATCTCAAGAGTTAGAGTGTCACGAAGGAGTTGTTGCTGATCACAGGTGCTTGGAGGGCACGATACCGGAGGAAGTCGGACTTCATGGACACGTAGCGCTGGCGGTCGGGCAGCACGAACTCGCGCGAGTGGCGGAAGTTGACGACGATCGAGGCCGTGTAGTCCCACATGCCGCAGTTGAGCCCGCCCGAGTGGTGGCGCAGCGCGTACACGATTTCCTCCATCTGGAACGCCGCGAAGATGTTCTCAATCAGCACTGTCGCCTTGATGGTTCCCTGTGCGTTGGACACGTCAAAGGCATCAGCATTTCCTCGTGGCAACAGTATCGGCAGTCATGTTTTACCCGCGCAAAACCCAGCCACTTCTCCGTGTAGACAAAGATCCGCTCCCACAGCATCGCCTCGCGGTAGCTCTCGAGCTGTGCAACGTCAAAGTGAATGACGTGAAAGGTCAACTAATAGTAGCACATCAGGGGGAAGGATGCTAGCTGGTCACGCACCTTCGGGAGGTAGAGGAACGGACCGGCGCCCTTGTTGAACAGGATCTTGCCGCTGCACAGTACTGCGTCGTCAGGGGACACTACATACTCGCCACGTCAACAATGGCAAGCGAGCGCGCTTACTTGTGGAAGAGGTGGAGGGCGAAGTCGAAGATGGCGCCCGGGACGACCTCGCCGTTGACTAGCATGTTCTGGATCAGACGCAGGAGATCAGCAGCAGCACATTGACAACGTGAACTTTCACGCCACCATCGCCTTGCTGAAAAGCGCACGGGCTTGACGAGATAACCTACCGGTTCATCCATGTTCCAGGCGCGCGGGCGGATGAGCAGCAGCGCCGGGTCTGCGTTCATCTCTAGGCCGGCGGACGGGACGCGCAGGCAGCGGCGGGCGGCGTCCATGATGTTCTTGTGGCCCTGCAGCGTGTTCCTCCACGTCGGGCAGTGGCCGTCGTCCAGGTCCACTTGTACGCCCTGCACCGCACCCGTCAGTTCCCTGGCTACGCCTCACACTAACCGACACCCACAGATGTCGATTCGTACCTGCGCACCCGAGTTGAGCGCGCGCAGCAGCAGCTCCGTCTCGGCCGGGGACACGTCACCCACGTCGACGCGGCGGTCGCGCAGCGCCTCGGGCACCCAGTCGACCGTCCACGTCTCGTCCTCGCGGATCTCGCGCGTCTCCTCTAGGAAGTCCGGCCGCCAGCCGTACTGCTCTACCTGCTGCCGCCGCGCGTTGCGCATCCGGTGCAGCTCAGCCACGTCCAGGCGGAACGCGGCGGCGACGGCCGCGACGAATGCGACGGCCGCGGGCGTCAGCACCGCGTCGTACACTTGCTGGTCGAGCCCCGGCGCGTCGCTCGCGGGCGCCAGGAACACGTCGACCGGCGGCAAGCCGTGGGCGCCGGCGGACGCCGTGGACGGCGCTGCGGAGAGCTGCGACTGCAGGCGGCTGATACGGTTCATGATGGGCGTGGAGCGGCGGACGATGTACACACAGAGGGGAAGAACAAGAGGGAGAAAGAGGTGCAGAGGTCGTCGCTAATGGAGAAATGGATTGACTTGCGCTGCTTGGTGGGCGACCGATGCGTAAGAGCTGATGATTATTTTGGGTGTAAACGTCTTGTTTTGGGCGAGGCATACGTATGTACGGTGCGCTCGCTCTTCTCGTGCGTGACGCGGCCGACGCGACAGGTATCGCATTCATTTTATTGAAAAAGGAGTGATAATCGAACGGTTTTTTACCAATCAAATCGAGCAGATGGGCAACCGCAAAAGTTTAGCAAAATATTTTTATTCCTACATTTTCCACCAATCACACATCCTAATTTGACAGTCGCTATTTTCATCTTTAATTGGATAATATCACCCGTATTGCTCAAAATTACCGCTTCTGATTGAATAAAATAATAACTAGCCTAGTACGTAGTATGTGCCCGCTGCGAACAGCGGACGACGGGACGCGCAGGCCACCGCGGGTGGCGTCCATGATGTTCTTGTGGCCCTGTGTTGGGCTCCATCTCCTCAAAAATGCCACATCTGCTTCAAGCAAATGTAAATTAGCTAGAATTGGTGTAAAATTAGAGTGCCTATACAATAAAATGATGTGATGCATGTTGTACCGACTGTGTGCGATTACAAAACGTTACAACATACCGGACACCTAAATTTAGAAAGCAGGATTGATATGTCCAAGTTTTGGGATTTCTAAAGTTGCCTGAAATGCTTACGAAAAGCACTCTAAATTCGTTTCGAAGTAAGATGAAAATTGGTATTTTGCTAATTCGGTCATTTTCTCATGAGGTCCCCAATATATACGATTGTATCAGTACGTCGAGGTAAAGATGTATACAACAATACTGGATTAAGTGATTACGGGCGTTTTTATGCATGTAGTCGTATCCCTCTTATCTTAGTACTCGTTTTGCTTACAATCGTATCTTAGTATTTCTTTTGTTACGATCGTATTCAGTATTACTGAACATACCTAAATATCTTAATTACGATCAGTACCTGCTTTGGCCAGTGTACCTGCAATAATCAATGTCTGTGTCTGAATGTGATTGGCCATTTTTAGTTTCAAAAAAGCATTGGTCATTATTCGAGGGATAGATTTTTTCCTGGACTCGAACCAGAATTTGGTCCAAATACTGAATTCAGTTAGTCTTCAGAATATGGTAACTGTCCAAATGTTAGAGAATGGAACTGAATTCAGATTTAATGCTGGAAACTGGCCCACTGTCGTCGGACATATACTTCTAATCCATGATAATGTATTGTTGCAGGCAAGGTGATCTTCCTATAGCGCCTTCCTGCAATACTTAGTTTGTCTCGAAGGAAACACATAGGGAACGCAAGGAGCGATTTTGCACTGGAATCTGTCCGTAAGGTGGTTCATCGAGTTATGCAGGTTCGATAGAATATTTAGATGAGTTCTAAGCGATCAGAGCCAAAACCTGGGTAAACTGACCCGATTTCAAAGGGTTACTTACAATCGACTGGCTTCCAGCTTGATTTCTGTATGCTCTCGGTTGCAACTCCGTCAAAGGTTTGCAACCCTCTGTGCAACCAGAGTTGCAAATGGCACCGTGCCTTTCGCGACAGTATTAGCTCGGAATCGTGCAGAAGGCCAGCTCTCCAGCCAATCAACTCGTCCAAAACTACTAATGCACTGAAAATTGTTAGATTTCACTTGCGTTACCATGTTATGCAAAACTTGGGTTGCAACTGGTGGAGAACTCGCCATAAAACGCAAAGCTGGGGGCGGACGTGTGGAGGATGGCGGCGACTCTGGGCGGCCCGCGGCTGCGGCTGCGCGTGCGGTTCGCGGACGAGGTGGGGCGGCACGTGCTGCGGCACCGCGGATTCTCCAGCTGCTGGTTCCTCGTGCCGAGCGACGCGCGCATCGTGGGCGACCTGGCGTTCGCGCTGGTGCAGGAGTTCGACCTGTCGGCGCGCTGCCCCGCGGGCGTTGACCTGTCCATCGACGGGCTGCACGTGCCGGCCAACCAGGACATTGAAGTCGTCCGCGACAATGACGCGGTCACGGTGCAGTGCGCGTCGCTGCTGGAGCCATCGCCGTCTCCCGCACCGAAGCGACGGCGGCGGTTCCGCGAGCTTGGAGACGATGATGGAAGTTTGACGATTCCTCTGTCGCCTTCCTTGTCATCGGGGGATGAAGGCGATACCGGGGAGGAAGGGGAAGAGGCGGATCTGCGGCGCATGATGCAGCACCTGCGGTCCCAGCGACTGGCGCTTCAGCGCAAGGGCAAGGCGCCGAAGAAGACGAAAGCGGCCAAGCGGCTCAAGATCAAGGCGGCAGCGAAGACCAAGCCAGGAAAGGAGAAGATTAAGAAGAAGACTACGTTGGTGACGACAGCACCGAGTGATTCCAGTAGCGACAGCAACGACAGCGACAGCAGCAGTAGTAACAGCAGCAGTAGCAGCAGTAGTAGCGACAGCGACAGTGACAGCAGTAGCTTGTCGTCGAGCGACGAGGACACGACATCTACGAACAGAGGAGTGAAGACGCCGACGGTGAACCGCACGTCTGGGACCAGCCAATCGGCTGGAGGATCGAAACTGAAGGAGCTGGCACAGTCCAACGGTGGCTCCAAGTCGGGTGAAGAAGCGGGTGAGGCTGATGCCGGAGAGCAGAAGCCGCGTCGGCAGCGAAGACGGCAGCGACGGCGTCGGCGGGATCGGAACACCAGTGCCAAAGCAGTGCAAGATGAAGTGACCAATAGTGGTGCACCCGCTACAGCTACGGGAGCGGCAAACGGAACTGGTGCAAAGACAAGCATAGCAAGTGTTGCCGAACCACGCCGAGAGATCCAGACGCGATTCCCGCAGTCCAAGGCGCACTTCCGCTTTGACGGCGTGAATGGTGAGGCAGACGTTCTGTTCAACATTCGTCAGACTCCAGCCGGGCTGGAGAAGTACGGGCCTTCGTCATCGGATGCAGCGTTTGCAAACGGAGGCCCTAGCACTGAGGAAGCGACCACTGGCGATTCTGGACGCTTTAATGGAGCTAATGCGGGTCAGCGACGACGACGACAGCCAGGAGGAGATGCAGGGAACGCATCGGATGGAGGCAGTGGCTTTGCCCCGCAGCGGAAGAAGGCGAAGACGCATCGGGACGAGATGTGGAAGCGTCCGTACGAGGTCCTCGCGACCGTGCTGGATAAACCGCAAGTCGACAACGCGGCGAACAAAGCGGTACGCTCCATGTTATGGCCATGAGTTATCTCGCGAATCGTCGGCTCTAACACTGCTATGGTTCTGCCCAGGACCTGACGGCGCTGCTGGCGGTGTATCCATCGCCGTCGGCTGAGGAACTTGGCGCATCTAGCTTTCAATCAGATGACATCGTCGCATTCAAGACGCTGCGTTTGTGCATGGAGACGTGTCAACCGATTGTGAGCGAGTGGCAGTGCGGGAAGGTCGTCACAATTGACTGTGGTGCGGGTGTGACGTTGGAGATGCGGAAGCTCACGGTCAACGACAAGGGCTCAGAGCCCAGCGTGCATTTTGACTATGTATTGATCGGGGACGAAGCAACCAAGGAGGTGCCAGTGAGCGAGTTCAGCGAGTTGCGATACCTGAGCGGCCCAACCTTCAAGGCATTGCGGAACGCGCGCGGAGACCAAAGCGCGCAGTGATCCATGACGCCATTCAGCACCACAAGGGCGGATGCAGAAGCTTCGAGAGCCGTAGGGAATGGAATAACACGAGAGAATGCGATAATGCGGGGTCTAGCACACCCGGGAGCGTACGTGCTGTCAGTAGTGTCATTGATTTGCTCATTTGGCTACACCGTCGCTCATGGTTGAAGCGCAGCGCTTCTATCTACCTGGGAAACCGAGAAGCGCGCCGAGAAGGCGAAGATCATCGGAATCACTCTTGTGGACGTCATCATGCCACCGTTGGGCAGAAGCCGCCCGATAGAAGATGCACCTTGAGGTTACTCGCGAGTATGTATCCCACGCGCAGGATTGCTCATGAGATGGACGCAATCGCCGCGAGCCTTTGTTCCCACACTGTAGCACATTCAAAACCTCCCGAGTCATCGCGTGAGTCAATCCTTGTCCATGCTGATCTGTGTGATCGCGCGTGTCGGACATGGTCAAGCTCCACCTTCAGTACATTATATCAGTTTGTATCAACAGGATGTCGCTGACTTCACGTTTCCCAAGACCTACGCGGCCAACTTCAACTTGTATCCATACTAAAACCAAAACAAAACGCCCGTTCCGTTCTGTTTCGCGTTTGTATTAGCGACTGATTATCAGCTCCGAGTTTCTTTCTTGTGTAGAGTTAATGAGAGGAAAGACACATAGAATCACATGCTAGACCAGCAAGGCAAAGGCGTCAGACCGGGCGAGGCGTCGTCGATATGCAGCCGGCAGTCGCGTGCGCGAGTGCGCGGACTTGGTACGTGCAGGGTGAGCGCGCTCGGGCGTCCTCCGTCGGCCAGCTCCCAGTGGTTTGCCCGGGGCCGCCTTGACTCCACGCTCGCTTCTCGTCCCATGAACCCGCCGTCTTGCTCTTGAGTCAGCGCCGCTGCTCGACTCCTTAGACGCGCGGGCCGTGCACCGACAGGTCGTTGCCGGGCACGATGAACTGCTTGAAGTTGTCCTTGAACGAGTTGGCGAGCTTGAGCGCCGTGGCGTCGAAGGCAGCCTTGTCCGCCCACGAGTTCTTGGGGATGAGGATCTCCGACGGCACGCCCTCGACGGTCGTGGGGATCTCAAAGCCGAACAGCGGGTCCTCTACGAACGTGGAGGAGTTGATGCTGCCGTCCAGCACCGCGTCCACGCACTTGCGCGTGTACGACAGCTTCATGCGCTTGCCGACGCCGTAAGCGCCACCGCTCCAGCCGGTGTTGATGAGGTACACGTGCGTGTTGTGCTTCTCGAGCTTCTTCTTGAGCAGATCGGCGTACTTAGTCGGGTGCAACGTCATAAAGGCAGCGCCGAAGCACGTCGAGAAGGTAGCCTGCGGCTCCGTGATGCCGCGCTCCGTGCCGGCCACCTTGGCCGTATAGCCCGAGAGGAAGTGGTACTGCGCCTGGCCGGGCGAGAGCTTGGCCACGGGCGGCAGCACGCCATAGGCGTCGCACGTGAGGAAGATGACGGCGTTCGGGTGGTTACCGCGCGAGCCCGGCTGGTGGTGCGGGATGTGGTAGATGGGGTACGACACGCGGCCGTTCTCCGTCTTGGTCGAGTTGAAGTAGTCAGGCACGTTGTTGTCGTCGATCCAGACGTTCTCGAGCATGGCGTTGGGGCGGATGGCGTTGAAGATGTCGGGTTCGTTTTCAGCGCTCAGGTCGATCGTCTTGGCGTAGCAGCCGCCCTCGAAGTTGAACACGCCCTCGTCATCCCAACCGTGCTCGTCGTCGCCGATGAGCTCGCGCTTGGGGTCGGCCGACAGCGTCGTCTTGCCCGTGCCCGAGAGGCCGAAGAAGACAGCCGTGTCGCCGGCGCGGCCGATGTTGGCCGACGCGTGCATCGACATGACGCCGTTGAGCGGCAGGTAGTAGTTCATCATGGAGAAGATGCCCTTCTTCATCTCGCCGCCGTAGAAGGTGCCGCCGATGATAGCCAGGTGCTTCTCAATGTTGAAGATGACGAACACCTCCGAGTGCAGACCGTGCGCCTTCCAGTCCTCGTCCACGATCTTGCAGGCGTTGATGATGGTGAAGTCGGCGTCGAAGTTGGACGCGATCTCGCTGAACTCGGGGCGGATGAACATGTTGGTCACGAAGTGGTGCTGCCACGCGAGCTCCGTGATGATGCGCACCTTGAGGCGCGACTTCTCGTTCACGCCGCAGTAGCCGTCAAACACGTACATGCGGTCGACCGTGCCGAAGTACTTGGTGGCCTTGGCCAGCAGCGTGTCGAACACCTCGGGTGTCGTCGGCTGGTTCACCGAGCCCCACCAGACGTGGTCCTGCGATGGAGCCTGCTTGACGATGAACTTGTCCTTGGGCGAGCGGCCCGTGAACTTGCCCGTGTCGACCGCGAACGTGCCGTTCTTGACGAACGTGCCCTCGTTGTAGCGGCGCTCGTGGTCCGCGAGCTGCTCGTACGTCAGATTGTGGTACACCTTGCAGTCGTTCTCGATGCCCAGCGCGCCCAGATTCAGCACCGCCGTCGTGGTCTCGTGCTGCGCCATGCTTGCCTTGGGGAGTCGGAAAGTGACAGGAAGGTGGAGGGGAGTGGCTTGAAGTGCTTAGGCGGATGCCAATTGGAAAGTGAGACCCTGGAAGCGCCTCGCGCGGCGGCAGCGGCATTCATTGCCCGCCACCTCCACCTCCTCCTAACGCATATAGACACCCTGGTTCACTATGAGCCATGTGGGCATACAATACCCAGGGTAACCGGTTGGCATGCACAGCAGGATCGTGACGCGGCATGCGCTTCAACGCGCGTACTCCGAATCCTCTTGCGGTTTGTATGGGGTACGGCCGTTGGGCCGGCCCGGCTCTGCATGTCTAAGCGCGCGGCGGAGACTCCGGCGCGTCACGCGCGTCTTTGTCGGCGAAACCCGCGTCCCGGTTGGGCGAGAGGCTTTGGAAGAGGGGAAGCAGCTGCCGCCGAGCGTACCCCCATGACGTGCGCGCGTCACGTGTGACCCTTTGGGCGGCAAAAGAGCGGGTCCGGGGTAGGGTTGTATTAAACACCCGTGAAGATACCGCTTTTCACATGGTTTTGTATGACGAAGGAGAAGTTGAGACTCTTGATTAAGTATCCATACCTGCGATGTGTCAAACCAGAATGCTTGCGGCTTCAACATGGGGACTTACGCACCGTACAGTACACCTGACACGGAGGGCAACGGGATCAGGTGGCGCGCGCTCGGCACGGGCGTCCGCAGACAAGAACATTGCGAATTCTGTGGTTCGTGTCCGCCTGGTCGGGCTGCCTGGGCTCGGACCTGACGCCTCGGGGGCGATTGCTCGGGGTGCACTCAAGTACAAGCACAGAGTCACGCGGCGTTCTTTTGCAGCTTGTTTTACACAGGAGAGCGACTTATATTTAGGTGGTGCGGTTACATTTACTGTACTTTCGATTACGAAGAACAGGGTTAAGGGCAGTGACGCGCAAAACTTAAACTAAAATTGAGAATAATATGAAACTGTAGAAGAGAAAGTGGCGTTTTCGTCGCCTCGGCGCGTGCGCTACAACCACGTGTCGGACACATATGAGCCAAGGTACCTTCGAACTCGCTGCCGCTTTGTCAACAGCCATAAACGAATGTGACGCCCAGCGGATTCCAGCTCGAGAATTACAAGAGAAGCGCAATTGGTGGAGTTTTGTGGGTAAAAGAGGGCTAGGCTTGCATTAAATGGAGGGTACTCTCCTGGCTTGGTGGCGAACAGAATCAGACAGTGCCGTACACTGTGTACCGTACACACCGCACACCAGGAAACACTTGGGCGTGACGTTTCCTTGTCATGTCGCGTGTTTCACCACGTTCCGCCCCGTCGCGTGTGTCATAGACATGGGATTGGTCATTCCCAGTGTAACCGTCCACTGTCATAAGGTTACTCGGGTTACGCTAATCGTACCCTCTTAACTTCAACATCAACCCAGCACACACGCATATTTTTGTCCGCTTCATACAATTTCCAAGATTAAGAGTGATGATCCCAATCTGACCGGGTCAGAAAACGTGGGGCAGAGAAACGATCTAAGTGTTTGGATCTTGTAAAGCCGCGAGCCTTGATTCCATACAAACTCCAAGTCAAAATTGCCCTTTTGGCAATGTATTTTTGCAGCACGCGCACGCGCATTGCGCCGTGGATGAAGGCGCGGTGGCGGCGGCGAGCAAGCAAAGAGTGGAGCCATCTCGGGCGAGGAACAGTAGCTCCTTCCTCAAAACAGTGGACTTGCCGCTGCTTACGGCTGCCCCCGGTATACGTCGACACGTAGGCCTGGTCGCAAGCTCACCGGCGCCCAAAGATACGCCACGCCAAACGTGTTGGTGTGAGGCTTCCGGTGGGTCCAGGGGTCGCCGACAAGAACGCAATGCCGAGGGAGGAGCGGGGGATTAAAATACGCGGATGAGTACGCAAGACGAGGGTGTTCTCGGAGCAAAACCCCACGACAAGCCATAGTGGCGCGTCAACGCCTTCAAGCGAATAGGAGCCCTCGGGGCGCGTGCCCTCTCAGAAGGAGACGCAAAGGTGGCGCGAGTACGCATTGGCGCAAGCGGCAACGTGTCTGCTGCGCCACCAGCAATCAAAGTAACCAGCAGCGGCGATTTCCCATCGCCGTCGCACTCGAGCCCTATGAGCGGTTACGATGGACGCACCAAGGGCAAGCGCATCCGCAAGCTGCAGAGCGGCAGCTCCAACGCACAGGCGCGCTGGAAATACATCGGCGCAGACGTCTCGGACGTGCTGGCATCATCTGCGTCGCCGGCGCTGGTCAAGCCGAGGGCGCTGCCGCGGTCGCTGTCGAGCAGCGCCGCCTTGCCCATGCAAGACGAACACCACCAGCAACGCCGAGCGAACATTCGAGCCTCGATCGATCGCGGCGGGTATGACATCGACGGTGACGGAGTGGTCGACACGCGGGAGATGCGCATGGCCAAATTCCTGGATGCCATGATCGCCCGACGCGAACGTGAGCTTGGTGCTCTACCGGGTAATGAGCTCAGCGACGCCGAGTTACTCGGTATGCGGCAGCGCGCAGGCCGCTTGCTCATCGCCAAGGAGTTCGTAGAGCGCAACCAGGGCCATCTCTGGCGGTACGGGGCCATCTTCACAGGCAAGGACGACGACCAGAGCGCTGAGTTCATCGCCGCACACAAGAACTTCAAGAAGCTTATCGCGTACTTGGAGAGCGTGGAGCGACAGCGCTCGATCCGGTCATCGCAGCAGTTCCGCGGCTGCGTTCGCCCCACATCCGACCAGCAAGATGGCGACGACTCAGAGCGCCAAACATGGGTCGAGACGTCGCGCAAGGTGCGCGATTCACTGTTCTCCAAGTTTCCCCTCCCCGAACTGCGGCCCAAGAAGGTCGTCCTGCAGTTCTACATGGAGGAGGACGAGGACCCTCAGCCTCATCCCTGCCCTGGCAACGTAGCCGTCAATACATACGGCGCGATCGACATCGACGGCGACGGCGTCATCGACAACGACGAGATGAAGCTGCGCCTGCGCCTTCAAGAAGCCTCCGTGTCGTCAGCCGAGGGCAACTCCCGTCATCAGCAGCAGCTCGAGGGCCGCAAGATGATGGCGCGCGATTTCGTGACGCGCAACGAAGGGCGGCTATGGCTGTTCGACGCCTCGTACAAGGGCAAGTCGCCCGAGCACGTGGCCGACGAAATCGCGGCCAGCAAGGCGTTCGCCATGGACCTCAACCGCTTGCGCGCCAAGGAGCGCGTGCTGCGGCTCAAGTCGTCCGCGGGCGTCTCCGGCTGCCTGGCGCAGTTCGAGCCGCCGGTGCTGGGCGAGGACCCGGTCCATGCACTCGAGTTCCGACGCGTGCGTGACCGTACAGAGCTGTTGCGCGCGCGCCGCGAGCTGCAGAAGCCGCTGGCGCTGCAGCGCGGCATCCTCAAGGGTGACAGCGACAGCGTCGCGCAGGGCGGTGACCAGCGCAAGACGTTCGCGGTGCGCACAGACGCGCGTATGGGCCGCGTCGCCAGCGAGAGCAGCGTCGGTCTGCCCCGCATCTTCGACGTACCTCGGCGGATAGAGCCTACCGGCAGCTTCTCCGTCACCAAGTGGCTGCTGGACGCGTGAGGCGAGGGTACGCTTACCGTGGGAGAAACAATTTTAGGGGTAATTGGTACAGTACAAGATGACTGGCAACTTCTTCAACTTTGAGTCAGGAGGGAACAAGGGTAACCAGGTTACACGGAGTTCCACGGTTAAACATTTTATGACCAATTGCATACGTTAATACACTACTTGTGCAGATCTACTGGCCAATAATTCCAACAACCACAACCATTGGTTAAAACGCTAAAACACCAATCATTGTAATTTCAGCCAATCATCGATCCGAATTCGGCTATCACACAAATGACCAGCTAACGAACCAACTGGAAAATGGCGGAGCTCGAGGCCGCGTTAGGCGCGCTGGAGGCGTCGGTTCTCGCGCAGCTGGGCGCGGCGCTGGTCCCTCCGCAGGCTCCGAGTGATGAAAGTCAGTGCCGCACTCTCTTGGAGCACCCAATGCGGCTGGCGGCGCTTCTGGAGGCCGCGAGCGCGACGGAGGTCGTCGGCGTCTACCGCCAGGCACTGCGCGTCATCAAGGAGCTGTGCCGGCTTGTGATGCGTTATGTCTCCACCGTCGCGGGGAACCCAGAGGACGCGGCGCAATTCCTCCCCCTGGACGATGCGCTCTGTTGCCTGCTCGACCCAGTGGCGGCGTTTGCACAGCAAGTCGCGGCGGCTCCACTCGGCGACCTGACCAGCGAGAAGGAGCTCACGCGCTGGGTGCCCTTCGCGGTCTGTGCGAGCTGTTTCGTGCGCTGCGAGAAGCTACCGGCGTCCGACATGATGAGGAGTGTTGAACTTGCTGACCGCGTCATTGCGGCCTGCTGCGCCGCCCTCCGCGTTGACGACCGGTCGTTCGTGCTGTCCAAGTTCGTCTCGCAGATCTCAGCGCTGTGCAACCAAGGCGTGGCTAAGGAGCAGTGGGTGGAGCCCAGCTCGTACCACAAGCACGTGCTACTCTGGGTCGTGGAGCAGGTAACGTTCCCGCACTTGGGCAGCGACCTGCTCGGCCGGCTGCTCGCGCTCGCGTTCCCGCTGATCGACGATCTCCGCGACGAGACGCAGCTCGTGGGCGCCAAGCTGCTGCACCACCTCGTCAAGAACGTGACCGCCACGGAGCTGCGCTGGTACCGCGACGTGCTGCTGGAAGTGCTGCGCGTGAGCCTCACGACGCGCAAAGCCGCGACGCTCGATTGCCTGCTCGACTGCCTGGCCGAGTCGCTCACCAAAGTCTCTCCGCCGGGCGAGATCCGCTTCTACGACCAGTTCATGCCGCGGCTGCTCACTGACACGAGCCTGAGCAACGACGTGGCCGTGCGGGCCGTGCTTCTCAAGAGGATGCGGCCCATCATCGAGCGCATGGGCGCGCCGCACAGTCTGCATCTCATCCGGTACCTGCAGCCGCTGCTCAAGGTGCTGACGGCCTCGTTCGACAGCATTAACGTGGATTTGCTCGTCGAGGCGCTCGAGACGCTACGAGCAACCATCCTCGGCGCCTGGCCGCGCATCTCGGGCCATGTAGAAGAGATCCTGGTCGCCGTGCTGCGTACCGTGGCCTTCTGCGAACTGTTCGACGACGGCGAGGGAGCATTCTCAGCGTCTCCTGAGCAGAAGAAGCGACTGCTGCCGCTGTGTGAGGACGCCATCACGTTGCTTCATGACATCGAGAGCCAACAAGTGCTGGATATGCTGCGAACCGTCGGGGACGAGTGCGATGGGCTTAAGCAGTTCGCCGACGGACTGCGTGACCAGCTATCCCGCGTAGAAGTCTCTGAGCCGTCACCCTAATCGATCATAATTATCACAACAGGAGCGATAGCATTCTTGAACACGCTTGACAAGTGGACACTTCCTTTGCTGCTTGTTGCTTACGAACAAGCAAATTAACCAGCACAAGACGACAACATCCACGCAAGTGAACTCTGAGACGCCACACCGTGTTGCATACCCGCAAAAGGCCCAAACTGCCCTGTTTCCCTATGCCAAATACTGAAAAATCGTCCAGTCAGTCGTGTCAATCAGCTCATACCCACCCAGTCCACCTCAGCTCAAAACTCAAACGCGATGTCCTCGCGCGAGTCGAGCACCTCGCGTTCCAGTGTCAGCTTCGTGTCGTACAGCAGCGACGCGCACTTGGTCTTGTACGCGTTCGCCTTGTCCATGCGCTGCAGGATCCGCAACAGCGAGCGCACCGCCGACAAGAGCTCCTCCTTCTTGATGGGGTTCACGTCGTGCGCATCGCCGCTCCCTCCGCCGCTCGAGCCGCCACCGCCATCGTCGCCTCCAGCATCTCCTTCACCGACTGCACCATGATCCTCCCGACTCGCTTCCGCGTCAATGACCGCGCACATGCGGTGCAAGTTGTGCAGCAGCCAGTCGTACAGGAAGTCCGTCGGCTTGCTACGGATCGCCGTCCAAATGAGCACATCGTCCTCTTCTGCGGCAATGTCGATCAGGTGCACCAGCGTGAACGACAGCTGCGTCTCGAGCTGCTCCTTATAGCGAAACTCCGTCACATCCTTCAGGTCCGATGCCGTCTCGAGCGCATCGATGATTGCGTACAGTGAAGTCTTGTAAAAGCTGCCATACGCGGAGCGCGATCCCGACACCCGGAGGGCCGTACACGCGCTAATGCGGACTTTGAAGTTCTCTTGCTGTGTGATCGCCGTGATAAGCGCTTGAAACACCGTGGGCGCCCACGTCACTGATGCAAGCGGCAGACTGGGGCACAGCAGCACCTTGGCGATCGCGTGGCACGCGTTCCACCGCACTTTTGGAGATCCTGTGTTGATCTTGGACGCGAGCACCACCATAGCCTGACCCAGCAGCTCGTGGAGGCAAGTCGCCTCGCGCGGTGTCAGCGTCCGCACAAATACTTCAAAGCCGATCCAGCGACAAATGAGCCCCAGTGTCCGCGCCACACTCGATGCAACCTTGTCGTTGTCGTTGATGAACACTAGCATCTTCTCGGTGATGTGGCGCATCTGCGCAGGGGGCAGCAGCGTGTACAGCAACAGCGGCTTGGCACTTGGTGACTCTGATCCATCCCGTTCGTCTTCCAAGTCGCTCGGGGCGACTGCTTCCGGGCCGATTGTCGTGCAGACGTTGCCCAGCGCCCATGCTGCGCGCACTCGCACATTCAGCGTCGAATCGCCCAGGGCATCCAGCGCCAGACTAGACACCATGCACGAGAAATCCCGTTTCTTGAATGCTGGCGCAAGACATAGCGATCCGAGCAAGCGGAATCCCGCGGCACGAACGACCGGCGAACTATCCTTGGGAGTCTGGAGGAAGAGTGTCGCGTACGCGTCAACTGCGCACTTACCGGAGCTGCCACGCAGATACACGGGCAGATTGACACGCTTTTCGAGAAGCTGGTCCCAATCGGCCGATGACAGCAGCGTGAAGCACGCGCACACGCAGGCTCGGACGTGGTGTGAAGTATCATGGAACGCGCGGACCAAGTGAGTTGCCATGAAACTCAGGCACTCGCTGCGTGACTCTCGACGCGACGCCTGTCAGATGTCAACAGCAATCGACTTGCGAGATTAAACATAATGGAGATCATCAAAGTGGAGGGGAAACAATTGCTAGTGACGTCAACGTACCATCAGTGCAGCGAGAGTCCGCTCGTGGGATGGCTTGTCTGACGCGCCATCCGCCACCACGCGCGCATTCTTGGGGGACAGACTTCCGCCGTTGCTGGCGACTACAGCTGCGATATCACTAGCACTCTCGCCCTTGATGTAATTCTCCAAGATCTTCACCGCTTGAAGCCGAACGTTCGGGTCCATATCCTGAAACGCGGCGAGCATAAAGTCTGCCAGCTTCTTCCAGCTCGCGCTGAAATATATCGCAACAACAGCTAACACATTAGCACTCTATCCACGACCCGCTGGACAGCCAACATGCAGCGAAATACTTGCCTCAAGGCCGCCGAGTAGTTCTTGGCCACTTTCGAGAGCAGTGACATCGCTTCAAGTCGCAACAGCGCGCGACCGGTCTCGTCCGGGTGCGAGGCAGTTTGCAGCAGCTCTTCGACAAACGTTCTTCTGCGCAGTAAATTCGTTCCGCACGCGATTGATACGTCGGCGCCTTCCAAAACGTTCACGGCGCTCGTCGTCGTGATCATCCACGCCAGCAATGCGGGCAGCGTGTCTTGCACGTTTAGTAGCGCCGACAAACATGAAAGGCTAGCCATCCGCACACTGTGATCTGCTTATGTGGACAAACAGGCTCAAGTTAGCAACTTGACCGCGTCGCATGCTCAATTGGATCGATGTGAATCGGTGCCTTACCGGAGTGAGTTGCAATATTGTACAGGCTCGATGCCAGTGCCTTCAGCAGGTCATCCAAGCTTGGCGAAAGGCGGTTCTTGGATATGATTTCAGCGACGTTGGAGTACGGGAACCGCTGGACAACAGATGCCGTCGTCTAAACATCCACAAAATAGCACATCAGAGATGCCGCCATGATCGACGCTCACATGCATAGTCGCATCGGTACAAACCTTCAGCATTTGAACCAGCGATCCTCCTTCCCGCTCGTGCTGAACGCAGTACACGAGCGTGAAGTGTACTTGGTACAGCATCAGAGAGATGCGTTTCGGCATCGACGCAAACGAAGTTGTCGCGGTATCGCTTGCCGAAGTCGCCGAGTGTCGAAAGTACTGCTTCAAGGGGATCTTATCCCAGAGACCATCGAGGAACTTGACGGCAGTCATCCGCACTTTTTCGCACGGATCCGCGATGAGTAGAGTCAGCACCGACGGTGCGTTGCCATACAGCGTCATGTACGGAGTCGTCTGCTCAGGCAGGTAGAGTCCAATGGATGACGTAATGGACTTCGGGAAAAAGCGAGCAATCGACTCGAACGTGCACAGCACCGTAATTCGTAGGCGTGCCAAAAGACCCCTGGTTTGACACAGTCACATCAAGGTTAGTCCAGAATAGTGCAATGAACTCGTGCCATCAGCGTGACGCTACTTACTCGCCTGTCGAGCGTCCATCCGTGCTCCCGCTATCAGATCCGCACACGGACGAGTCCGAGTCCGATACGGGGATCTCATCTTGGTACGTGCACACCATACGATCGTGATCATGCTGCAGCGATAGTCCGTACCCGACGACCTGGCGCATCGAGCTCAGGAGACTTGGCAGCGTTGCACTGATGCGGTCAGCAAGGCGCTCGTGGTTCGAGTTGATGATCGTGTAGATGCACTTCATACTGCACGTGCACGCGCGAACGAGGATACGCTCATTCTCGCCGCGTACCAGACTCTGGGACTGCTGCCGAAAATTCTCCACCACCATCCGCAGTAAAGACGAAAAGTAGTGGTAAATCTCCGGCGCCTTCCCCGCCTGCGTGCAGATATTCGAGACGCAGCTGGTCGCTGCGTAGCGCGCTTCGATGTCGACGCCCGATGGGTCGAGATGCTTCATTAAAACTGCAAACAGGAGCTCCAGCTCGTGACTCGCGCGGTCCGCGTTGTCATGAAGGATCAACCCCAGCGCGCGGATCGAGTTGGCCGTGTACCAGCTGGGACACACCTTGATGAAGTTGAGGAAGAACTTCATGACCAGCTCAAGTTGGTCGCTCGCAAACAACACACGTTCCTTCATGCACGCCTTCTGTACGAAGCGCGTAAACTCGGAGCAGAGCAGGCCAGAGCTCAGCGGCAGGATCTGCACCATCGCCGTGATCACCGCCGCGATTTCCTGCCAGAAGCAAGAAGAACGCACTGTCAATGCTGATCAGCACACTATCCAGACATTATGGCGGCGCCTACCTCTCCTCGAATGCGCGGGTTGGGCAGCGCGATGTTCAGCAGCTGCTTGATGATATCCTCCAGCTCGACCAGCGTCAGCTGCAGCACCGCGACGTCCGCCTCCAGTCGCTCCCGCAGCGTCGACCACAGCTTGCGATCGCGTCGCTGGACGCCGAGGTTCCAGGCGGGCGGGGCGCCGCCTCCGACCATTGCCAGCATATTATCGTCTGCTATCGACCGCATCCTGGGGCTGCGGCTCGGTCTGACGGTTGACGGCTCGACTGAAGAAGACACGGCCGTTTGTCAGTCCGTTGGCGTGACGTGCTCTCCCGACTTGCCCGTTAGGCCCGCGCTCGCCACGTCCCAGCGCCGAGAAAAACGAGAGGCGGCGCGCGCAACGGGCGCCGTGTCGGAGAATGAGAAGGGAGCAGAGGAGCCTGTGGTGCCGGCCTTGAAGGACGGGAAAGCGCACCGGCCGCCGACCTTTCTCGACGGGAAACGCGGCCCCAAGCTCGCCACCGCTAAACGACCGTGGAGTGAACCACCCGTGCGCCTGGGCGAAATCCCCCGCGCAAGTCGCCCTCGCTCGCCCGCCGCGTCCCAGGAATCGCCGAGCCTCCGCGCGCCTTTCTAGGCATGCTCCACTTGCTGTCCACAACCCGTTAGGTTACCGATGACAAACACTCTGGTGGTCCTGTCCGGTTTTGAGATGGATCCGCACGATAGTCCCGAACATCCCGTATTTGATGTGCTCGCAATTCGGAACGTTGTCCCTTGATTAGATACTGGTTACGCGTGCTGTTGAGGGGTACACGGGAGGGATATACAACGCTTCTGAACTTCGGTACCATCATGGTGCAAGCGGCATTGAAGGTGGCGCTGCTCGGCGCGCTCTTCTACGTGTACGCGGCGCCTGAAGACGTGTTGGAGCACGCCCAAGCAGTGCGATCGCTGCTCACCGCAGATGTTGGCGCGAGTGAGGACAAGGAAGCTCTTGAGTCGAGCGCTCGCGCGCTGCGAACGGTGCTAACGCTTGCCGTCACGGCGGCGTCCCTGTTGCGTGTTGTGTCGCTGGAGTTGGTCGTTGGTGGGTCCGCTGCGAGTGAGATGCTCGTCCGATGCGAATCTGACGGTGTAATTTTATGGCGATAGTGTCGTGCGTGCATGCCGTGTTGCATTTCCTCTCGGCGCATCGCGCCGGCGACGACCATGAGCAGCGCGCCGCATACCTGCTCACCCCCGTCATGCTAGAGAACGCCTTGCTCGCGTCCTTCCTGCCGCTGCTGCGCTACGTGTGGTTCCCCCCCGCGTCGACGCTCGCCTCGTTCCAGCGCCACAGGTACCAGCATTGGTCTGCGTCTCTATTGCTACTCCGCCGTGTTCTCATTTCAAACGCTATCGCCTCCAAACCAGGACCAACCTCGCCAACTTCTTCGCGCGGCACGACAAGAAGTACGTGCCGTACGTCGACCGCTTGCTGGAAGACCACGTCGGACACGAGCGGCTGCTGTACGCGCGCATCCGACGGCTGTACCGGTGGCGGTCAACGGCGGCGGAAGCCGAATTAACCACTTGAAAAATGTAGATGCAAGCACAGCTCGGGTATATTGAGGTATTAATATGGTGGCAGCTGTGGCAGACGCGATCTTCGTCGGCATTTGGGAAGCAAGACCAAAACAAAAGCATGTATCGAACAGAAAAGCCGAGCGTCAGGGACCGCGCGCCTCGGCAAGAGAGAAGGTATTGACCAGTCGCCTGCGAGTTCTAACGCGACCGTGTGTTGCCCATCTTGCGCTTTCCCGAGTTCTGCCACTTGGCGAGCTTGGGAACCGATATCCGGTCGGCCTCGCCGGCGCGCGCCTTCTTGTTGGCCTTGCGCTGGGTCAGGCGCGCCGCACGCTTGGCCTCCGCCATCACGGCCTCGTTGGCGAAGCCGGACTGGTCGCGAGGCGCCACCAGCGACTGCGAGCGGTTGCGCGACTTGGAGCGCAGCGCCGACTTGGAGCGGGCACGGGCGCGGTCGTCCATCGAGTCGGCGTCCTCCATCTCGACGTCCTCCATCTCGTCACGGTCGCGCTTGCGGCCTCGGCTCTCCTCGCCGGCCTTCGCCTTGGCAGCCACCGCCTCGGCGTGCTTCATGTGGCTCGTGTCGACGCCAAGCGACTCCAGCTCCTTCTTGGTGTCCGTCAGCGTGCGCATTTTGGCCAGCACCTTGCGCGGCAGCGTCGAGCGGTTCTTGTTCTTGTTCATGCGGTGGTCCGCCACGATCACGGCCCGCTTCTCGCGGATGCGCGCTAGCTTGTCCTTCTGCTCGTCGTCCAAGTCGCTGGCGTCATCCTCCTCCATATCTACGGGAGCGTTCGCCATCATCTCGTCCTCCTCTTGCTCCAAAGCGTCTAGGCGCTTGAGGATATCGGCGTCGACGAAGTCGGCAATGTTCTTGCCGTTCCAGATCTCCGGGATCGCGTCCTTGGTCCAGTCGTCGTTCTTGAGCATACCCTTGTAGTGCTCCGAGAAGTCGAAAGAGTAGACGCCCGCGCCACCGTTGGCGTTCATCTTGTCCTTCTGCAGCACACGCGAGACGTTGTTCGATCCGCTGTTCTTGCGGGCCTCCAGCACGCTCTCAGGGATCGAGATCTCGCGCGACACGTTGTCACGCGCGACGGGGACAGCAACACTCAGGCGGTTGAGCACGTCCGCGACCTTGTTGCCCTTGACCTTGGAGTTGACGCGGTGTGACAGCAGCTCGTCACACGCGTAGTTCTTGACCTCCATGACATTCTCTTCTGAGTGGTTCGACATGGTGAAGAACTTGGCCTTGGTCTCCTCGACAGCCGAATTGATCAGCTGCTGGTGCTCGGCCGAGAGCTGATCGAAGCGCATCTGGTCGATCTTGTTGGCCACCAGCACGAGCGGCTTGTTGGCGAACAGTGGGCGGATGTTGTGGAACAGGCTCAGCTGCTGCTCGATCGTGAAGCCGCACTGCTCCGAGATGTCCATGAAGAACAGGATCGACGCCTGCAAGTGCGCCAGCGCCGTCACGGCCTGCATTTCGATCGTGTTGCGCTCCTCAAGCGCGTGGTCCAAGATACCGGGCGTATCAATTACCTGCCACCGCAGGTACTTGTAGTCGAGGTGGCCGACGTATAGCGCCTTGGTCGTGAACGCGTAGGGCTGCACGTCCACGTCGGCGCGCGTAACCTTGTTCATGAAGCTCGACTTGCCGACGTTCGGGAAGCCCGTAACCAGCAGCGTGCGCGTGTTCGGGTCAATGGACGGCAAACGCGAGAGATGCTTGCGCACCTCCTCCAGGTACTCGAGCGAGGCTTTCTGCTTCTTGAGTAGTGTACACATGCGGCCGAGCGCGGCGCGCTTGAGCTGCTTGCAGCGGTACAGCGAGTCACCGTACTTGATCATGCGCACATAGTCCTTAGCAATGTTGTCGATGAGTGCGCGCGCCGTGTTGACCTGTCCGAGCGCGAGCTTGTAATGGTCGCGGTCGTACAGGATGTTGATGAGGTCGGCGTAGAACGGGTGCAGGTCGTCGAGGCGCGGGAAGTCGTCAATGATCTGGCTTAGCTTCTCCTGGCACGTCTGCTGCGTGAACTTAACTTTGCGCATATAGAACGCGCGGATGCGCGAGATGGCATACGTCGGGTGGATCACCGTCGGCGTCTTGCGCTGCGTGCGCGTCAGCACGATGTCGATGAAGTCCGACGCCGTCGGGACGGTCTGAATCTTCTTGAAGTTGTACACCACCATGGTCGCTACGACGAGTCCGCGCGGGTGGCGACACTCTCTACGATGGTGACTTGTGGGCGGGCGGGCGTTGCCTCCACGGCTGTGACTGATTGAGTGGCTGGCTCGGTCGGCGACGCCGCCAATGCCTTTGCCGTGCCGGTTGGTGGCTCCTGGTTGATTGGTTCTCAACCAACGGTACCAGCGTGGCACCGTTAATACGGTACACCATACCACTAATGTGGTTTGGTGTGGTTCAAGACACCATAATCTGTTTATAGTGTGGACCACGAGGATTGAGTGCCGACGGGACAAATTAGGACGTGTATTGACGCATCTAACATATTAAAGTACATTGACCTTCTCCATGCGATGTGATACCCTAATGCTCATGTCAAGAGGAGCACTCGTGTGCGCCACGGTACTCTCCGACCCTGTCAAAACTGTTCGAGTGGCTCTTGACATGGAGTCGTAAAAAATCAACATGCAGTAGTGTGCACCACACCATTCTGGATTTG
>JAASGW010000336.1:0-32565 GCA_023334395.1 Phytopythium sindhum
CAGCGTTGCGACGTAGGACACAGAGTTCTGTTCCCCACACAGGAACACCAGCTCAGAGCAGCCGTAGCGACTAATCGCGCCCCACACCATTAGTGAGCCGCCCCCGGAGACGCTCTTGGAGTAGGACTCGGGCTCCTTTCGCAGGTCATGCCAGTAATACTGGCAGCCGTCGGGCCCGTCCAAATTGAACTTTTTCTCGTCTGAAAAGACGATAGAGTTCCAGTCCTGGTAGTTGAAGGCCATCTTGGCCGTGAACTCGTCGCGCTTCAGCTTGTGGTGCTGCTGCAGCTGCGGCGTCGACTTGCGCTTGATGAACTTGGCGTTGGTATGCACGCGGAGAGCACGGGTCACCGTAGATCGGTGCACAGGGACAGGAAGAGCAGGCGCGATGGCCTTCGACGACATCTTGTCGACCGTGGTGAGGTGGAAGACGCGGCGGAGAGTGCGATCGTTCAGCTTGGGCTTGCACCCAACCTTTTTTGTTGCCTTTTTAGGCGACAGGAAAGAGCGAATGGCCTTCTCGCTCCTCCCTACCTGTCGTCCGATAGCGCGGTTGCTTTTCCCTTCCTTCAGCAGCAGCTTAATGGCCCCAAGCTCCTCATCTGTGAGGCGCGTCCCCAGTGGCATGGGTCTCGTCGTTCGGGTGCTTTTTCTCGGCGGGAACAAGCGATGTGGAGCGCGGGAGAAAACGTGGATGTTGCTTTCTCATTTATGACCGCTGTGTGGCCATTTATTACTATTTTAGATGCACTACATTGATAAATTACAAATGTTACCACGGCGCGTCTATAGATACGCACCGGCAAAAATGGCCGAAAGTGCCATTTCTAAAAAAACGATTGGGTCTTTTTCAATTTGAAAACTGCATTTAGCTGCTTTTCTCACCAATTTTATCTAATCAAAACGGCACTTCGAAATTCAACTTCGAAATTGTCAAATTGAGTGCGTCTATAGATTTGCACCTCACTGTAGTACGCAATAAGCGGCTCGAAAACGAGGTCCTTGCGATCAAACGAGACTGGGTCGGGCCGCTTGAGCAGTACCTCCCACGGCTTAGACGCGTACAGACGCTCGATCTCGGGACCGGTGATCAGGTCGGCGGCGTACGTGTGCTCCGCAGCGACATCGGCGGCGCACGGGAACAGCCAGTCGCGCGGCAGGAGTGAATCGGCGGTCATGTCGTTGGCCGACATGGAGGCGAGCGACAGACCCTCCAGTGCAGTAGCAACCCAAGGGGCCACCAGCGACGTTACAAACTGAGCAGGCTGTCGATAACCAGGGATGCAAGGCGAGAAAGACAGCTCGTCGCCATCGCCATCGCCACTAGACTCATTCCGCAGGGCGACGATTGCGTCAGCCGCGACTTCGCGTGTCTCGAGATCACTTGGGTCAGCTTCGCTGCTGCTGCCGAACAGGTTCCCCGCCGTCGTCGCGCGATGCGTCTCGCCAAGAGTAGCCGCTTCCGCGTCCGCGACATCTCCGTCGCTACCACGCGCGCGCGCTGTGTCGGGAACTGGCGCTGATGGCACAGGAGGAGACGCGAGCGCGCAGGACTTGGGTGTACGACTGGACATCGGAGGAGGAGCGAACGTGCGGGATCTGGGCGCTCGACCTGCCACCGGGCGCCGAACATCGCCCCGGGAACGAGCCTTCGCGGCGTTCAGCTCGTCCTCTTTGCTGCTTGGAAGCGACGAAGTCGCCGAGTCTTCGTCGTCGCTGTCATCGATGCGATGGCGACGGCCCCTGCGGTGGCTACCGTTCTTGGCGGCGTCTGCACGCTTCTGCTTCTTCGCGCTCTTTCCGCCTGCGCGGGACGGCGCCGAACTGGAACTGGCACGTCCCTTCCCGGCGGCGCGGGTGGATTCCGAGGGAGAGTGACTCCTCGGAGAAGTCCCACCTATCAGCATCGGTGCACAAAACATATGTTGACAGGGAGATGAGCGCGGGAAAGATACGCAGAGGTGCGACTATATTCAGTCACACTAGCGACGGCGGTTACGGGTAGACTTACCGGGGCGAGAGGGCTTGGGATCTTCTGCCGGAGGCGAGCCGATCAAGTCCACGGGAGATGGGGGCGATTGGGCAGCCGGCTCGACCGTCCGCGCAACCTTCCGCGCAGGAGATTTTGCAGGAGAAGCTCCGTTGGACGATCGCGACGACGAACGTCCACGTTTGCCAGCGGACGAAGCTGCCGACGTAGACGCGGCCGGAGGAGGTGTCGCCGGTGTCGCCGATGTCACAGCTGGCGCGATTGATGTCGATGACGTCGCTGGGGGGCTGATGGCCGGCTCCGGTGAAGCGACCATGGACACGCCAGAAGAGCTGGGTACCAGTTGCGCGGGCGCCGACGGCACGGGAGTGGAGGACACGGTCGGAGCCGACGTCGGAGAAGGGAGAAGAAACCTGAGACTCAATATGATCGAGTCGACACGCTCCTGCAGAGCGTCGCGTGCAGCAATGGCTGCGTCTCGCTCACAGATCGCGGTCTCGCGATTGGCCACAGCGGCGTCGCGCTGGGCAAGTGAAGCGACTCGATCAGAGATCGCTGCATCACGCTCGCCCATAGTCGCATGAACATCGCGTCGGACAGCGTGAGCTCCGCAGTGAGGTCAGTCGTGCGTTGGCGGGCCGCACCCAGGTCGCGGTGAAGCGCCTCCACGTTGACCGGGGGGCGTCGGCGACAGGGCAATCACGCAAGCCTCCAACTCCGCAGCTTCCTTCTTGCTAGCGTCGAGTGACGCACCTGTGGTGAACAAAACGTCAGAAGGGCGAGATGGAGGGCGAACCCAGCAACGAGCACTTACGCAGTGGGCCGAGTGCAGCTTGGGCATCCGCGCAGTCCTTTTTAGCCCTCTGAAAGGCCTCTCGAGCGCTCATAAGCTCCGCCTCAAGGGTATTGCGGGCAGAAGCGAGATCTTCGACTTGGCGCTGGAGCGATTGTTGCGCGTGGTTGGCCGCGCGCTCTTGCCCCAAGGACAGAGCCTTGAGATCGGCGTACTCACGTCGTGCTGACTGCCATGCCGGACGAAGACGCGCGAGCTCCCCCCCGCAAGTCAAAGCCGTTTCTCTGCCTCCTCCCGACATTTAACCGCAGCCAGTTGCGCGCGAGCCGCATGATCACGTGTAACAGGGTTACACACAGCGTACCTGGGTACGCTGTTGGGTACAGTCCAGTACTGTACTGTGCGAGCTTGATGTGTCCACACTAGACTCGGTTCGGTCCCTAGCAGGACTAGTGTATGCCACACTAAGTCCTTGTATTATCGGACAGCCACCCATTGGCTGTCCGCGCTTTTCCAGTTTTTTCCATTGGTAGAAAGCCCCCGATTTCTACCAATCACAGTTCTTCCTTCCACATGGGACTCTCATGTCCAATCGTGTGTACCTCCCACAATGCATATATAGGATAGTAGGGGTTAGGGACCTTGCGCTCATCTGGTAGGGCCAGGCGGGACGCTAAATCGTCAATACAGTTCTCGATTTGCGCTAAAGCTAAAACCTTTCTTTTATTGTAAATCTGTATGTTATTCGTACAGATTAGCATTTAAGAGTTTCGATTCCTCATACAGCGCACCTGTGTGAGCCCTAAATAACCGGGTATAAAGCTCGCCCGGTTACATCACGGGCCGCACAGGCCTCGTGGTAGTCGTTGTACGCGCGTGTCACCTCGCGGCGCAGCATATCTTCGGTAAGGGCGCCCGAAGCGGAGCTCGCAGGCAAGGTCGACGTCGCAGGTGGCGGCCGGCTCATGGACACAGCGACGATCGAGAGCTCGTTGTGTAGCCCCGCCGCATGCTCGAGAAGATCGTGATTCCCTTAAATCAGCGACGAACGCCGGCGCCCAAGCACGACCGCTGCCTCGCTCAGCATGGAGAAGGCGCGTACGGCTTCGAAGACGGTCTGGAACGACGCTCGGTGCAGCACTGATAGTGGATCATCGTCCGGCACCAGGCGAGAGGAAGTGTGCTCAGCGCAGAACGAACAAGACGATCTCCGGGTCACGATCTCCGATGTCAGTCTGCCGACCACGATCTGCCGATCACGATCTCACGATCACGATTTCACAATCACGATTTCACAATCACGGCCTCACGATCGCGGTCTCACGATCACGATCTCCTGATAGGTGGGCGAGTCGGCGGTTCCGTTAACTGTACCGTACCTTTCCGGATTTCTTGTGAGACACTTCGCTACAACCGGTCCCTCGTCACACCTGCATAGTACAGCTGTGTGGGCGTGTCGACAGATGGTGACGGCCGTTCACTGCCGAATTCACGACGCGGGCGCGAAATCTTGATGTCGTCCAACGGCTTGCACGGCGATGGCGCGACATCCGGGCGCAACGACATGGGTTCGGCCTCCCCTGATGCGACCAATCCAAGCTCGCGCGTGCCCCGCCACGTTGGCGCCGACGGTGACCACCACTCCTCCTGTCCCAGTACCGTATCATCCAGAGACCGTGACCAAGAGATCGGGATCGGCAGATTGTTGTCAGGAGATCGTCATCCAGCGATCGAGGTCAGCAAATCGGTGTAGTCATCGAAACGACGTGACGACACGAAGGGACGACACCAAGGGGCGACATGATGAGTGGCTAGGAGAGCCCGCGGGAGGTTTTGATGGGTGACACATGGCAGGGTAGATCTCAGTCGTGAAATTATTCGGAAGTACACAAGTCCCCGCCTTCTTTGGTTCCTTTCCTCGCAACTCATTCAAGTCTCGCGTTCAAGGGGAGCGATAAGGTGGTCTACGAAAAGGTTTTGGTCTACAGTATTGGCATCCGCCCTGAAATGCATTGGCAGGGCGCGACCAGCAGCCGTCGAGAGACGTCGCAAAAATCACATTTACACGTCCGCGGAGTGAAGAGCTTCCACGTCGCGGCATTTCCCTCGTTTTACCTGCGACGTGCAAGTGCATTACCGCTGAGATCGTGGGCGAGAGTCCACAGTCAACGGGTACACAACGTAAACAACTGACTCTACCGGGGCAACCCCTCCGTGAGTCGACGTCGGGCGCGCGCGGGCGTGGTGACTCAGATTTTCTGGAACCGCGCTACACCACACGCCCGTGCTGGCATATTGGCTGGTGCCGTGGGTGGAGTTGGTCGCCTTCCCCGAGTACCTAGAGCAGAACCGCCGCGAGTGGGTCGTCATGAGCGCCGCGCTGCAGTTGAATGAGGCCCACCGCTTCCGCGTCATCATCGACGTCGCCGCACGCATGTACCGCGAGGACTGGCGCACGTCGACCCGTCCTTCACGCGGCCAAGGCACGCCTCCTACATTATTGATGCTAAGCTTACTCCTATCAGATACTTGATGTTAAAATATGACTCAGTAGTAGTATAATACAAAACAATACTTCTGGATATTACTATAGCTTTACCCAGTGTAGCATAAAGAGTAGTAACTTGCCAACGTATATAGTATTGCTGAGTACTATTTATATGTTGGCGACTTACTACTTTGGAGTACTACTCCCAAGACGGAAGTCGCGCGAAGGTCGCGCCAACAACTCTCGTCTAATCTGGCTCGGCATCCAATCCACTCCTGGAAGTGACGAGCTCCGCCAAAGTCGCCGATCATTCCGCGGCTTCCTATTCCCTGCGTCCGCCTCCTCCGCCTCTGCTTCATCTCCCCGTCCTTCGCCATGCTCCGCTCCGTGGCTGCCACCCGCCCGGCGCTGCGCCGCTTCTTCAGCGCCGCCGCCAGCGTACGCGCCGCCTCGTTGCGCGAGTTTCACCACCGGAACAGGATCCGATCTGACTGACTCGCTCTTGTGGCGCCTGCAGCTCAAGAAGACGCCGCTGTACGACTTCCACGTGGCCCGCGGGGGCAAGGTGGGCCCCTATATGAGTGCCTGACTGTTTGTGCGCGTGGGACCCGCCGCTAACCACTCGGACTGGCGGCAGATGGTCGAGTTCGCGGGCTACACGATGCCGGTGCAGTACGCGAACGCGGGCGTGCTCAAGTCGCACACGCACACGCGCGAGGCCGGCAAGGCGTCGCTGTTCGACGTCTCGCACATGGGCCAGCTGCGTATCACGGGCGCGGACCGCGTGGCGTTCCTCGAGAGCGCCGTGGTGGGCGACCTGGCAGCGCTGGCGCCCGGCGAGGCCAAGCTGAGCCTCATCACCAACGAGCGCGGCGGCATCATCGACGACTGCGTCATCACCAAGTACCCGGATCACCTGTACGTGGTGGTGAACGCCGGCAACCAGGATATCGACCTGGCGCATCTGCACGCGCTGCTGGCCGACTTCAAGGGCGACGCGCGCATCGAGCGGCTCGAGGACCGCGCGCTCGTGGCGCTGCAGGGCACGGGCGCGGCCGACGTGCTGCGCGACGTGCTGGCGCCCTCGGTGCTCGACAGCGACCTGGACCTGGCCACGTTTGGCTTCATGCACGGCGCGTACGCGTCGCTGCGCGCGGACAAACTGGGCGACGCCATCATCACGCGCTGCGGCTACACGGGCGAGGACGGGTTCGAGATCTCGGTGCCCGGCGCGGACGCCGAGGCGCTGGCCAACACGCTGCTCTCGGACGAACGCGTGCTGGAGGCGGGGCTGGGCGCGCGCGACAGCCTGCGCCTTGAGGCCGGGCTGTGCCTGCACGGGCACGACATCACGGCCGAGACAACGCCCATCGAGGCCACGCTCGCCTGGACGATCGGCAAGCGCCGCCGCGAGGAGGGCGGCTTCCCGGGCCACGCCGTCATCATGGACCAGCTGACCAACAAGACCTTCTCGCGCAAGCGCGTGGGCTTCGTGGTCGAGGGCGCCGCCGCGCGCGAGGGTGCCGAGCTGCTGCATGGAGAGGAGGACCGCGTCGTGGGCGTGGTGACCAGCGGCACGTTCAGTCCGACGCTCAAGCGCGCCATCGGCATGGCCTACGTGGACAAGGCCGCGGCCAAGATCGGCACGCCGCTGCGCGTGCAGGCGCGCAACAAGACGCAGCCCGTGACGGTCGCCAAGATGCCCTTCGTGCCCGCGCGCTACTTCAAGATGGGGTGAGCTGTGCGCAGGTGAGAGGACGACAAGGACCGTGCTCGCTCGGATTGTTGGCGCCCTACTTGACAACAGGGCGACCACGCGTCTCTATCGTCCTCCTCCGTCCGCTTTGGTCGCTGAGGGCGGTAGATAGACGCTTGAGGGTCCATTCCGACCCCGAGAGACCGTCTTCCCCCCTCCACGTGACCCGTATAACGCACTCAACACGCCATTGTCCTCTTTGCCACCCCAACGGGAGATCCTCTCAGTGCGAGCGTGTACTTGAGTGCATCCTATCCTACCAGCTACCAGCTAAGGCAGCGCATATATATAAGCAGAGACGGCGGCTACAGCAGGATGAAGCGTAGGCTGAGCTGCTTGCTGCCGCCCCGCGTGAGTGCCGACTCCTGCGCCAGCGCGCCCTGCGGGTCCATGCCCAGCTCGCAGTCGCGCGTGATGAGCGCGGGCCCGAGCAGCGCGGCGGCGGCCTCGGCCGAGCCCAGCAGCGCCACGAAAGCCGCGCAGAAGTCCACGCGCAGCTCCAGTCGCGCCAGGCGCGCGCGCGCGTCGAAGTGGAAGGCCGCGGCGAAGGCCGGCGCGATCTCGCAGCCCACCACCCGCGCGCTCAGCGCGTCGTCCGCCAGGGTGTGCGGGTACACGAGCATGACCGTGTCTCGCGACACACGCAGCCGCAGCGACCCACGGCTCTCGATGATCACGGCAACCTCGCCGTCTGCCGCGCCGTCATTGATGCAGTCTTCAGTCTCGCCTGGGGAAGGCGGGCGTATGGATGCGTCCGTGGCGTCGTAGACGACTGTCGCGGCGTCCAGCAGCAGCTCGAAGGTCGAGTGGTAGGACGAGTAGCGCTTGAGCTGCAGCAGCAGCGCGTCGGCGTTGCTCGAGCCGTCGGCGCCGGGCGCCGCCACCTGCTTGAGGAAGCGCTCCTGCACGTCGCTGGCCTCGACCGAGTGCAGCGCGAACCCGTGGCGGAACACGCGGAAGAATTGCGCCACCACCAGCCGCGCGCGGCCCGCCACGTCCTCGTCGCCGTCGCCCTCGGCGTAGTAGACGCGCAGAAAGTCGGCGTAGGCGCGCAGTTCCTGGATGCGGCCCTGCAGCGTCTCCGTCTCGAGCGACAGCGTCGAGATCATGTCTCGCTGCCGCGCGCGGTACCGCCGCTGGTTGAGCTTGCACTGTAGCTTGCGCCGCGTCTTGCGCTGCTCCTCGTCGTGCAGCAGCCGCTTGCGCCCGCGCCGCGACTTGGCCGGCGCCTCAGTCGTCCCTGTCATTGTCTCAGTCGTCCCTGTCGTTGTCTCAGTCGTTCCTGTCGTTTTCACTTTCTCCTTGGCACCTGGTGGCGCGTTGAGCGGCCGCTTCCGCGCCGAACTAGCAGCAGCGGGCGCAGAGGACGGAGCACGGTGGCCCTTGAACTTGGGCGCGACGGCGGGGGGCTTGTCTTCAAGCTCCAGCGCCATGGCGACGGCGGCGGCGCGGCGCGAGACGCCCATCATGGACGTTGGTTAGTCTTTCGGTCGGTCGGCGGTCGATGTCTTCAAGTGGAAACCACCCTGGATTTCTCTGTGGGGTGAAGGGGGAAGGAGAAAGAGGGGAGGGAGAAGGAAACCTACTAGCGTACCGTACTGTACGCTGAGGTACTGTACCGGTGGGGTACGCTTTCGGAAATGAAGATTATTCTCCACCACCGCCCTACTATAGGGCGATGATAAGGCGATGGTAGGGATGACGGCAGCCTCTTTTCTGCGCTGAACTCCGATGGGTGGGGGTGAGTTATCGTCCATTTTCCTCCGTTATATCTTGGGAATTGTATACAATACAGAGTCCAATACAATTCGAGACAGGGAGAAAAACCTTGACACAAAACCTCTTTATTCCAATTTTATGATTCTTGACGCACATGCACGCATCCGACTATAGTTACAGAGATGACTACTCCCAACCTGTCATAATCGATATGATCGGGTAAATAAAACCTCGAAAGAGACAGGCGGGTAAGATTCAGCCAGTGAGTCGCACAGTGTGTCATCATAGTTTCTTGCGCGCTGATTGGCCAATCAGACAGCCACTGCACCCGGCGTCACCGTGTGGGGATAGGAGTGGGCCGGAATGATTCCAGCGCAGAGCCCTTTTCAGCCAATCAATCGCCTTAAAAGAACGACTAACGAAAATACTTCACCATGAAGTAGTTTTGGCAGACGACAATAATTTACAGTGCACTGTAACCCAGCCCCAGCAGAAACCCGCCGAAGTCGACAGAACCGCCACGGACAGAATAACATGCTCGCTCGGCTGGTCCGCGGTGTCGGCGCGGGTTACACGCGCGCCGCTCACCTCCCCAGTCCCAGCGCCGCCGCCACCGCGCTCCACCCGCCGTGTGCTCTGCATGGTGCACCGTCCGTTTGTCCGTCCACCGACGTCGTGTGGCGATGGTTGAGCTCCGGGAAGGCGAAGGGCGCGCGGCAGCCGGTCGTGCTGCGTGAGGAGGACCTGGATGAGTCCTTCGTGAAAGGGTCGGGTACGTTCGTAACCGTAACCTGCTGAGGGTAACTCGGGGTACAGTGCACACAGGGCGCACTTCAACTTCCGCCGTTGTACCCACCCGCGTGTGTAACCCCAACGAGCAGCTCTGAGATAAGGAACGAAATGAGCGAAAGGTGATGAATGCGGCTCGACTAATGAGACGCGATACTGTACGCTGCGTGGACGGCAGGCAAGGGCGGGCAGAAGATCAACAAGGTGCGCAACTGCGTGCTGCTCAAGCACGTGCCCACGGGGCTGCTGGTGCGCTGCCAGAAGACGCGCTCACTGGACGACAACCGCCGCGTGGCGCGCAAGCTGCTGCTACAGAAGCTGGATGACCACATCAACGGTACGCTGAGCGCCCGGAGCGTCAAGATCGACCGGCTGCGCAAGAAGAAGAAGGCCAAGCGCGCGCGCGCCAAGGCCAAGTATGGCGTCAGTGGGGAGGCGAGCGGCCCAGAGGAGGAGGACGATGACGAAGATGACGGAGCGGAGGAGAACGAGGGCGACAGTGACGAGGAGGAGGACAGTGAGGACGACGAACGGCGTCCGTAAACCCGGGTGCGCCTTTCAATAGAGCTCACAGACACTGACAAGCACCTTTATCGCGTTAGAATGCCAGTGGATCGTGCGTACTGCTGTCCCGATCAGCGCTTCGAGCCTTGCTCTGCGCCTTCCCGGCGGATAACGAAGACGAGGAGCTGCGCGACACCTCGGGCACGAGGTGGAACTTCTCAATGCGCAGCTTGCGGTGGTCGCGCTTGACGCCCAGGCGCGTCGCCGGGGCCGCGAACGCAGCCAGCGCGTGGATGCGCGCCAGCTTGCGCAGCTCGAGCAACCCGTGAAAGCTGCTCAGTTCGGGTGGCAGCAGGTCGCGCGCGCCAGCGAACGCGCGTAGGTGCAGCACGTAGTCGCACGTGTGGCGCAGCTCGTTGACGAACCCCGCGGGGAACGCGCTCGCGAGAGCAGCGCTGCTGATCTGGCACACAACACGGACCTGACCACTTGTGCTCCCCTCACTATTGGTCATGGTACTCGCCGCCAGCGCGCGCAGCTTGCGCACGAACCAGAGCACTGCCGCCATGTGTTCGGGGGTTGGCGGCCCGATCATGGGCGACCCGAGCTCGCGCACGCAGACGCGCACCACCTGCAGCGACTCGCGCGCCGCAACAGCGTCGATTGTGGCGGCAATGCTCGCGTAAATGGCTGCGTAAGCCGCGCGGACACCGCCAGAAGTCGATGACAACGCGTGCAGTGGATCGATCGCCACAGGCGCGCAGTCCCCAGCCACGAGCGCCAGTTGCATGGGCTTGGAGAGGTCGAAGCTGTGGCAGAAGCGCGCGCTACTGCGCGGCTGCTCCTGCGAGCCGTCATACTTGCCGTACTGCCACGCGATCGTCAGCTTCTCCTTCTCTTGCCTGTCATGCTGCTGGTCCTGCTGCTGCTGGTCCTGCCGGAGCTGCCGCTTGACGAGCGACTGCGCGAGGCTGAGCTCTAGCGGCAGCTGGTGCCGGACGAACTCGTCCGCGTCCTCGGCCACGACCACCGCGCGCTGCCCGGCAGCCACGCCCTCAGCCACGAAGTACCGATGCAGGTCGTCGATCAGCGCACGAGACGCGCCGACCGTCGCAGTAGCCACTGCGCTCCTGTCGTTGTGGGAGGAGGACGGAGGGATCTCGAGCAATGAGACCGACCCGAGCAGCAACCCGCCGCCCAGGAACGCGTCCAGCTGGTTTAGACCCGAGGAGATCAGCGTCTGGCCGTTCACGAAGGGCTTGATACCCGCGCTGATGATTTGAGGCGCTGCCAGCGGTGGAGAAGCGCCTGGAGCGGCGGCATGCACGCCGGAAGTCGGCGCCTTGCGTCGGAAGCTCGACATCTTTGACAACGGTGCAAACGGTGGTGGCCATGGCCAAACCTCTCTTCCAGCATAATCTTCTAGTATAGAGTATTTTTACACGCGACTCTATATTGGTTTGCTGTGACTACAATCTATGATAAAGCATAGTCCTGTTGAAACGAATGACTTACTTGGAGGCGAGCAGCCGTCGGAGCCGCTCGTGGACGGCGGCGGCGTTCTCCTGGAGCTCGAGCTCGCACTGGAGCACGCGCGTCTCCTGCTGCTCCGCGAGCCTCAGCATGGGTTCCCTGGCTCGGTAGAGGTCCTTCTCGGTGGTCACCACCACCACACGGCGGCCTCCGAGGCGAGCGCGGAGCTCCCGGCACCGGAGCAGCATGTCGTCCACGTCGGCGCTGGAGAAGGCGTGGTGATCCGGGAACGCCTCCATCTCAACGCTGTGCCACACGCGCTCTCCGTCATCCGTCGCCAGTTGCTCGACCACCAAGCGCACCGACTCGGGGTTGCCCACGCCGCACCAGACGAGCGCGACGCTGCCTCTCAGGTCGCTCATATTCTTGTCCATGGGCAGCACTGACTCGCGTTCCTTGTCCGATCCGAGTAGTTTGAGAGCAGATGTGAGCCCCACGACCTTCATGCGCGACGTCGCCACGAGTGGACCGCGGGAGGGGTCCATGCACTCGCTCAGAGCGTCCACCAGCGCCCTCCGTTCGTCGCTGGACTTGAGCAGGTTGGCGTGGTGTAGGACCACGATATCGGCGTGAGCGAGCGCGTCGCGAGGGTTCTCGCGCAGGCTGCCGCACGGGAGCAGCCTACCGTTGCCGAATGGGTGCAGCGCGTCCACCGTGACGATCTCGAGGTCCTTAGTCAGCCGCCACTGCTGCAGCCCGTCGTCTACCACGACGCAGCTCAGCATGTCCGCCGCGGAGACGCCGGATTGGGTCTCCAGGTCGCGGACGCGCTCCGATCCGACGCGCACGCGGTCGGCGCCCAGCGCCAGCGCGCAGGACGGGAACTTGCGCGCCAGCATGCGCCACTCGTCGTCCCCGTAGCCCTGTCGTACCGCCAAATGTAGCAGCATGAGCGCTTTGTAGTAGATGACAATCGATCAACAATGACTCACCCGAGACAACAGCATGGGCACGCGGCGCGGGCCGCCATAGTCCAGCGCCAGGGCCACAAGCAGGAGCACGAGCGGCGTCTTGCCCGTGGCCCCGAACGTGAAATTGCCGACGCTAACGACGGGCACAGACGGCGGCGCCACGCGGACGGGGGACGCCGCCTCGCGCTGTCGCTTGCGCGCAACGGCCCAGCTGTAGACGGCGCTCAGCAGCGGCGCGTCCGCCTCAACAGGGACGACCGAAGCACCAGATGAAGCTGGCGACGGAGGGGAGGGCGAGCGCAGCGCCGAGAGTACCGTATCGTGCCACTGGCGGCGCCAAGCGCGCCACCGCCGCCGCCCCGACGCCACCGACCGCAACGCCATCCGCACCAAAATGGCAGGTGCGACTGACGTGCAGGTGATACGAATACAATAATATCATATATTAACTATAATGCATTATTAGAATCAAATATATTTATATAAATTATGTATACTTATATAAAATAAAGCAATTAATATCATGTATGTAAATATAAAGATTTCCACTCGCCAAGAACCATTCGGGTGAATCCACTCAACAAGCTCACTCGTGGCCCATGGCTACACTTCCTTCTCCCCCGACGCAGCGCGATCCCTGGCTCATTACCGAAGGCGCGCGCCAAGACGCGGACCTCGAAGTGGCTTGGCCTTCTCTGCTGCTAGGCCATGACGAGCGCGCCCGCCTCTATCAGCCGCTGGGCGCTCGAGTGGTGCGTGGATGCGCCGCCGTCGCCCGACGGCCTCGGCGACCACGCGGTGGCGCGCTACCGGCGCTTCCGGCGCTTCGTTGAGTCCCTGGACGGCGAGCAGCTTGACGCGGCGCCATCCGGACTGCTGTTGAGCGCCGAGGGCATCCGGGACGACCTGCGCGCGCGCGAGGAGCAGGCATCGGCGCTGCTGCGGCTGGCGCAGACTAGCCACGTCGCGCGGCACCTCGAGCGGGTCCACGGCGTCCTGGACGCGGCAGGCACTTCCTACGACATGGAGGAGCCTGAGCATCTGAAGCGATGTAAAGGAGCGATGGACGATGAGCGAAGCGCTCGGGTGGTGCGCTACGACTCGCTGTTCGTGTCGCTCGAGGGTGCCGTGAAGAGCGGCAATGGAGACCAGGAGACGGCTCTCTTGGAGGAGATCGAGAGCGACGAGCAGCAGGAAGAGGTGCTCACGCTGCTCAAGGCCGCAGTCAACACGTACGCAGACCACCTGACGCTGGGAGAGGTCGGAGTCACCAGGAAGGCCTTCAATCTGGTGGCGCAGCGCTCCAACGTTGTCATCCTGTCGCCCCCGTCGTGTCTGGCGATGCCACCCGACTATGGGGGCACGTTCGGGCTCTCTCGGTGGGGAACGACCTCTTCACCCCCGCGTACTTGAGCAGGACGCGGCTCATCAGAGAGGCGGAGATCTGGTCCGGGCTGAACCACCCGCACGTGGCCAAGTTCCTGGGGGCCTGCCACGTCGGGAGCCGGCCATTCATCGCGGACGAAAAGGTCCAGACGCTGAGCGAGTACTTGGGAGAGGTCACGGACCGGAAGCTCGTGTGGCAACGGCTGCATGAAGTCGCTCTGGCGCTGCAGTACCTGCGGAAGCGAGGTCTCTGTTGCTCCCGACTGGAACTAGCGAACGTGTTCTGCGCCCAGTTCGAGCCCAAGGCTATGCTGCTTGGCGTTGGGCCGAACAAGGACGCTCCAGGTGAACCTGGAGAGTTCCGTCGCATCGGGGTCGACATCCAGGCACTGACGGTGCTGACGGTGCTGATTCTGGACTGCTTCCGCGAGGTGGCGTCGCGTGAGTGGTACCGCCATCCTTCCGAGCGCGATGCGGAGTTCTCCAGTCAGTACTCATTCACTCCGAGAGATTGCCCCGCCTTCATGGACCCGTCAGAGTGGGAGGTGGTACTGGATCTGCGCCGCTTAGATGTGAACTCGAGCGGTACGATGCTTCACGTCGTCGAGCGACTCCGAGAACTCGCGGGGATCGCTGGCCAACGCGACTGGTTCGCCGATTCCGGCGTGTTGGACCGTGAAGATGAGGCGACAGATGCGGCTGCTGGTCTCGGAGCAATTGTCATGCCCGCACTTGCAAAGTCGATCGCAGACGATTTGTCCGCGTGTAGGGAAATGACGAGAGGTGAGGATGGCACGCGGAAGATCCAGGCGCGGCTTGCTGACGTCTTCGAGCAGCTTGAGGGGATGCGGCAGCAAGGCGACGCCATGCCCATGAGAGAGGCGGTCGCGCACTTCGCGAGCGTACTCGTTCGATTCTATCGCCAGCTGGAGCAAAAGAGCTGCAGCATCAGCTCCAGTTTCTCAGGGTCGACTCAGCGAGAGCCAGCCATCGTCTTCTCCTTCCACACGGAGATCGATCGTCTGCTGACGGCGCACAGCCTCGACCGATCGAGATCTGTGCATGCATGGGAGCCGTAGTGGGCCTTGATGTGCTCTCGACTTGATGAACTATCACTCGACGAAGCGCTCCGAGCGCCGCCTTCCCTAGTTCAGCAATCGCGGGACAAGGAGCACAGCCAAACGCTGTACCAGAACGAAGAAGACGCATTCACCTGCGAAGTAATCGGAGCTGACGGTGCCATTGGCACTCAAACAAAACTGAGACTCCCATGGTGGTTCCTTCCGCCGACCGAGGTCGACTTCAAATCGTTCGCCGAGTTCAGTCGCGGTGCGTTCGGTTCCGTCTACCTCGGCAAGTGGTTCGGCACACGAGTCGTGGTGAAGCGAGTGTTATCGACGCGAAGAACCGGGAGGCGGTGCAGGCACAGTTCCGGCGTGAGGCAGACGTGTGGTTCCAGCTCAACCACATCAACGTGGTCAAGATGTACGGCGCGTGCCACGTCGACCAGCCGTTCTTCGTGTGCGAGCACGCTACTAGCGGGGACCTGGACTCATACCTGAGCCAGCAAGGGCGCGACCCGTACTTGATGTGGTATAGCCTGTTGAACGCGACGTTGGGGCTCCAGTATCTACACGACAGGGGCATCACGCACGCGGACCTCAAGACCAATAGCATCCTGGTCGGCGCTGACGGCGTCGCCAAGCTGGCCGACTTTGGCCTGAGCGTGTTGACAAGGGGCGCGGATGGTGAAAACGCCGGCGGAGCACTCGGTCCGTATCGCTGGAAGGGGCCTGAGTGCATTCCGTCCCGAGGAGCGCCGGGCAAGCCGGCGACGCTCGCATCGGACGTGTACTCTTTCGCGATGGTCATGATCGAGATCGTGAGCAGCACGTACCCGTGACGAGGGTCCATGCCTGACGCTGCGGTGGTGTTCCACGTCAAGAAGGGCCATCTGCCGCCTCGTCCTCGAAGGCTGGACGACCCGGAGTGGCGTCTGATCGAGCGGGTGTGTTGCTTGGATCCCTCTGAGTGCGTTACCATCGACGCGGTCGTGGTGTACTTGTCGTCGCTGCTGATACGTCTGGACATGACAGAAGCCAAGACACAATACATGCTGTCAAAATTCGCCACTCCTATCAAGAACCGCGTCGTGGAGCGTGGAGGCGTGCTGCAGAGCCTCGTGGCGCTAGCGAAGAGTGAGAACAAACAACTGTTGGTGTTTGCGATCCAGCACTTGCTTGCAGTACATTTTAACCGAGGCGCGCGAGCCGAAGCCCACGAGATCGCTCCTATCCTCGAGCTGTTATCAAGTGGAAGCAGTCTCGAAAGGCTCTTGGCGCTCGATGCGATCACTAGCCTGGGCTTGAACAGCGCGGATAACGCGTTGCTGGTCACTTCGATGGGCGGGATCCCTCCGTTGCTCGCGTGTCTTCACGACGGCACCGACACCGAGAAGAACGTCGCGTTGCAGGCCTTGGTCAACTACACTTTTAACAGGGCGAGGATCGGGAAGGCGGTCGCGGCTGCGGATGGCGTTCCTGCGTTGGTCAAGCTTGCGCAGCGCGGCACCGACCTCCAGAAGGAGAAAGCGGCCGGGCTCCTCTGAACACTGTCGTTGTACGAAGAATGCCAGGAGTTGATTGCGGCTTCAGGTGGTATTGAGCCGCTGCTGGCGTTAGTGTGAGAGGGGACTGACGCGCAGAAGGAAAACGCGGCCAACGCGCTGGTGGGTCTCTCGCGAAATGACGGCAACCAGGTCGCGATCGCGTCTGCCGGCGGTATCTTGGCATGCGTGGCGCTCCTCCGCGACGGAAATGACGCGTAGAGGGAGGCGGCGGCTGGGGCGCTCATGAATCTCTCGCAGAACGCACACAACTCCTGGCTGATCGCGACGTTGGGTGTCACTCCGGAGTTAGTCAACTGCATTCGCGCGGGCACGGACGGTCTGAAGGAGAGAGCCGCGGGGGTGCTGAGAAACATGTCTGAAAATGACAAGACGGGCGTCTTGATCGCGTCCACGGGTGCCGTTCCAGCTTGATGCGGGAGGGAAACAGTGAGCTCAAAGTCCAGGCTGCCGGTGCGTTGTGGAATCTGTCCATCAACGCCGAGATCGCGCCAGCGGAGAGGATCCCTGCGTTGCTGGCGGTGGCCGAGCACGGGAGCGACGATGAGAAGGGATTTGCAGCCAGTGCACTCGCCAACCTGACTTCAGTCGAGGACAACTGCACCTCGATTGTGTCTGCGGGCGGAGTCACTCCACTCGTGGCGTTATTGCGCGACGGCAGGAAGGATCAGAAGGAGAAAGCCGCAGCAGTGTTGGTGAATCTGTCGAAGTATGAACAGAACGCGGTGGTGATCGTCTCCTTGGGCACAATTCCTCCACTGGTTTCGCTGTTGTTGGACGGCACGGAGGCTCAGAAGGAGTTTGCTGCTTTAACAGTGGCCAACGTCCTAGTATACGACCAGAGCCCTTCGGTGGTGGCGAATGCAGACGTCGTGCTTGCGCTGGTGGCCTTGGTGCGGGGTGGCAGCGTTGTCCAGAGGACCCACGCCGCGCGAGGGCTGGCGAGCTTGTCAGTCAACGTCGATGTCCTGCCGATAATCGTGCCTGCAGGCGACATTCCCGCTTTGCTGGCTCTGGTGGAAGACGGCGACAGCGCGTCGGGTCTTCACGTCGCGAGAGCGTTGGCGAACTGCACAGGGAACAACGAGTTCACGCCACCGGTCGTGTCTTCCGGCGGCATTCCTGCGTTGGTGAGATTGGCACAGACCAGCGACGACACTCAGCGAGAGCTCGTCGCTGGTGCACTGGCGAATCTTGCGATGGACGCGGCCAACTGGGAGCCGATCGCGGCTGCGGGCGGCATTCCCTCGCTCCTGGTACTCATTCGAGACGGGACCGACGTCCAGAAGGAGCAGGCGGTCCGTGCGTTGCCTCCTCTCACCACAAGCGAGGACATCCAGCTGTCGGTCGCGTCTGCGGGCTGCATCGCTCCGTTGATGGCATTTGCTCGCGGCAGCAACGAAGCCCTGGGCTCTTGCGCCGCTTGCGCGCTGGCGAACATGACGGTGAACGATGCCAGCATGGCTATGATCACGGCTGCGGGTGGCATCCCTCTTTTCGCGGCGCTGCCACGCGATGGAGATGCCGATCGCAATAGGATGGCGGCCATCGCGTTGATGAACCTGCCCACCAACCCCGACAACGAACGGGAGATCGTGTGTTCGGGCGGCGTCGACGCCTCGGTGGCGCTGGTGAGTGGTGAGGACGAGCTGCAGAAGGCGTACGCGGCCCAGGCGCTGAGCTACCTCATGCGCGGCAGATCTCCGGAGGAGCTTGACAAGGTATGGTCAGGCTGGATGCGAGGCGAATAAGCCAACAACTAATCTAACAGCAGACGACATGCGTGAAAATGCACCATGTTGGATCATCAAGCGCCCAAGACGGGGCGAAGCCGACGCGACCGATGTGGTTGACGGCCGGCCCGGCCCGCCTCGCTCATGCATCCCATGCAGACTTTACTAACAGACTTACTAAACTACTCGCGTGTCGACTTGACGCTCATGCGTCGGCGCCGAGCCAGAACTCGTCCTTGACCTTGATGTCGCCGGCCTTGAGTTTCTGCCACCGCTCGTGCGTCGCGCGGATGATCATGACGGCCTCGGCCGCCGTCGTGGGCGTCTCCTGCGCGAACTCGTTCTGCGACTTGCCCTCGGGCAGCTTGTAGTTCTTGAGCCAGTCAATCAGCTGCTCCAGCACGCCGGGCTTGACGCGCTTGAGGTCGGCGATGCTGTCGATGCGGTCGGCGTCCTCATCGTCGGCCGAGATGACGAGGATCTTGTGGTCCACCTCGCCCTGGTCGACCAGCTCGAGGCTGCCGAGCACCTTGACGGGGTTCACCGAGCCCATGGGCAGCTGGCGCGAGCCCACCTCGATCACGTCGAGCGGGTCGTTGTCGCCGCCGTTGCCGTTTAGGTCCTTGACGCTCGGGTCCTCCCACGTCTGCGGCAGCAGCCCGTAGTTGAAGAAGGGCACGCCGTACAGGTAGTTGCGGCCGCGCGTGCCGTTATGCGTCGTGTCCTGCATGATGGGGTTGTACCGCTCCTCCTTGTTGACCTCCATCTTGTGCGCGACGCCCTTGGGGATCTCCACGATGAAGTTGAACGTGTCGGCCGCGCCCTTGGGTTGCAGCGGGATGTCGTGCCACGGCGAGATGAGCTCGCCGTCGTCGTCCTTGAAGTGCAGCTTGTAGTCTGTGCGGCCGAACGTGCCTGAGGACTCAAACAGACGCTTGGGGTCCACCACCGCGGGCGAGAACTGCGTCGCGAACGGGATCCAGCGCGGGCTGTTGACGTTCTGGTAGTAGTCGATCATGATGTCCCAGCCCGACTTGACCATGAAGCCCTGCGGCACGCACGTGGGCTTCTGCTCCCAGCCCGCCGGGATCTTGTCGCCTTCGCACTTCTGCAGCCCCTCGCGCGCCATCTTGCGCATGCGCGAGCCCGAGATGGACAGGAAGTCGTCCTTGCGGCTCTTGTCCATCGGCTTCATCTTGTGGTCCGTCACGTCGTAGTACACCTTAGCGAACTGCATGATCTTGAAGTCCTCCATGCCCGGCGCCATGTGCAGCACGAAGCGCCCGTGGTCGCCGTTGTACATATCATCCTTGTCGCCGTCCGATCGCTTGATACCGGCCGGGTCGCGGCCCACCACGAAGAAGCCGGCACCGGCGTTCTTGCGGCTCTTGGCGTGCCACTGCACCTCGCGTGGGCCGGCGTAGATCATGGGCGACGGCCAGATGGCCATGACTGTACTCTCCTTGTCCAGCATGCCGTCGCGCAGGATGGCCTCGTGCTGGCGCACGCGCACGTCGAGCGGCACGTCGTCCTCCTTGGTCCAGCCACCGAGTGGCGAGAGCCACAGCACCGGTTTTTTGTAGCCCTGCGCGATGAGCTGCTCACGCGCGTTGTTCATAAGGAAGGCGTGGCCCGCGTGCGTCGGGTTGCGCGTCTGGAAGGCCACGACCACGTCGGCATTCAGCTCGTCGAACTTCTTGCGCAGCTCGTTGGGCGTCAGGCGGTACTGGTCCAGCCCATCGTGGTACTGCACTCGCTTGAGCAGCTCGATCTCGCCGCCCAGCAGGAACTCGCCCGACAGCAGGATCTCGCGGATGTACGGGTGGCCCTCGTCCACGGCGCCGAAGGTGCGCGTGATGCGCTCCTCCTTGCGGTGGTTGTAGATCTCCGGGTCGCTCAGGATGGCGAGCTCCTCGCCCGAGGGACTCACGAGCACGACCTTGGTCGCGTCGCCGATGCGCGCCTTGGCGGCGTCGTTGATGGGCAGCACGATGGGCACGGGCATGTTGATGCGCTCGCCCTTGGACATGTCGTTAAAGTCGGTGAAGTTGGTCGGCGCATGCAGGTGCAGCGCGCCGTTGGTCAGGTTGTCGGTGTCGAACAGCACGCTGCTGAAGTGCAGCGACTGCAGGTAAACGCCCTCGCGCATGAAGCCCTTGAGCGGCGATGCCCAGCCCTCGCCGATGACCTGAAGCCAGTGCACGTCCTCGTCGCGCAGCAGTACGCGCGGCAGGCCGTCAAAGTGCTTGGGCGTCGACGGCCGCGGCTCGTCCGGGTAGATGGCGTTGAACTTGGCGACGGCGTTGCCTCCGTCGGCCACGGCGATGCCCGGGTAGTTCTCAGGCGTCTCCTGCACGCCCGTGAGCAGGCCATGCTCCTCAAGGAACTTGAGGATAAGGTTCACCTCCTCGTCCAGGCTGTCGCGTGAGGCGTTGAGGTGGATCTCGGGGTGCAGCGGCTCTTCGTAGGGCGACGAGATGCCAGTGAAGTCTTTGATCTCGCCCTTCATGGCGCGCTTGTAGAGCCCCTTGACGTCGCGGTCGGCCGCCACCGACACGGGCACGTCCACGAACACCTCGTAGAAGGGGATGCCCATCTTCTTGTGTAGCTCGCGCACTTCGTCGCGGCGCGCGCGGAAGGGCGACACCAGCGCCACCAGCGTGATGACGCCCGCCTCCGAGAAGAGCGCCGACATTTCTCCCACGCGGCGCACGCTCTCGGCACGGTCCGTCTCGGAGAAGCCCAGGTCGCGGTTGAGCCCGATGCGCACGTTGTCGCCGTCCAGGCGGTAGACCATTACGCGGCGGCGCAGCAGCTCGCGCTCGAGCGCGCGGCCGACAGTCGACTTACCGCTGCCCGAGAGGCCCGTGAACCACAGTGTGGCGCCCTTCTGCTGCACGGCGGCGTAGCGCTGCGGGCGCGTCATGAGCGACGAGTCGTAATACACGTTGCGATCCATGTCGAGCTTCTCCAGGCGCTGCGCCGCGCAGGCTTGCTCCAGCTGTAGTGCGTCACCCGAGGTGAGCGCGTTGGTGACCAGCGCACTGCTGCTGCGGCCGCCCACGCCCATGAAGAGCGCCAGTAACACCAGATAGGGCATGACCACCAGTGCTGCCAGCACAAACCGCTTGACCAGCGCACGACGGTGGTCGAAGTCCGGCCCCCGAGAGAAGAGTCGCGGGGAGGAGGCGCCCATGGATCCATCAGCGCACTCCAGGTCGTCCTGCTTCACGGACGCGTACAGCGCGTCGGCCATGGCGAAGGCAGGAAGGATGAAGACGCTTGCTGGCCCCTGCTGTGGTTTTCAATTGTGAGGACTCGCCAGGTAGGGCGCAGGTAGAGCGACAGGTAGAGCGACAGGTAGAGCGACAGGTAGAGCGACGGGTAGGGCATTTTTGACTTGGGAGTATCAGCGACGGAGTGATGGTCATGGAAGAGGAGGAGGAGGAAGGGTGTGTGTGGTGACCTAGCCCTACTGTGACAAAAGCAGCATGTAGATTACGGCATCTTGGCGATTGTATGAATCAATTGCGTAATTTAACACGATTCTTTCGGGAATTTACGCAACACATTGGGGATAAAGGATCTTAGACGTTGCCACCCTCATTCTCGCGTCTACATGCAGTATATTACACCCGCTGTATGCCAACTTGCGGCCTCCGGTTCTACGTTATCACCCTTCACCCTACCCCATGATGAATACTGGTGGTGGGGAATGGCTGCGAGCGGAGGGCGAGCTGCTTTCCGATGAGGGGCAGTGACTCTTACGTGTTGTGATGCTCTACCACGACTGGTAGAGCGCGGACCAATCAGCGGGACGGGATCCCCCACCTCACGGATTGGATAGAGACCAGAGCGGGTGATAGGCGGGATGAATTAAAGCTCTCTGATTGGTCAACTTAATTCCATTCTAAGATATTCTATTGGATAAAATACACTGTACGGCCCTTCAGGATCTGTACGCGAGTGGCTGGGGATGGTCCAGTGCTACGATTGGCCATACAACATGTTCATCGTCATTATTTATTAATTTTGAGAGGTTTTGGGAATAACTTCAAGTCGTCAATGTCTGCGACGTGTGATGGTGGACGCGAAACGACGCGGCCTGCAGGTATCAGGCAAGCACTCGATGTCCATAACATTGACTCGATGACCAGTGATGGAACCACAGGACCAACAGATCATGCCCCGAGTCAACGACAGCATCGCAGCCGCAGCACCAACGCGATCGCGAACTGCAGAGCTGAGAGAGAGAGGGCGGGAAGGCGACAAGGATGTGTGTATCTCTGTGTGTGTGATCGCTGTTATACTAGATCTTCTCTCTGCTTCATCGACGGCCGTGCAGTGGTCTGATTGCAGTGCCAGGCTTATGCAATGTCCTCGGCTCTCTTCGGAACCCGCTGCAGTGGCCAATCATTGGCGCGCGCGGGCGAAAAATAGCGCGCGGGGACAAAAGCGGAGGCGGGAGTCGCATCCAAAATAGCCGCCGAGGGGAAAAAAAAAAGAACCCCGCCATCGCTCCAATGTCGCTGCTAGACGGCGTGACCTTCAATTCAGACCAACGATAAGAGCGCCCACAGTGCATTTTGCGCTCACACAGACCAGTGAAGTGACGTTTCGCCCATAGATAGAGCCGCCATTGACGTCCGCGCACTCTCTACATCATGCCGAGCCGCTCGCGGAGCGCGTGGCAGATCTGGCGCAAGCGCATGCCCATCCTGTGCTGGCTGCCCAAGTACAACGTCAAGCGCGACCTCAAGTCAGACGTGATCGCGGCTTTCACCGTCTGCGTCATGCTCGTCCCGCAGGAGATGTCGCTCGCGGCGCTCATGGGCGTGCCGGCGCAGTACGGGCTCTACTCGGCGGCCATCGCGCCGCTCATCTACCCCATCTTCGGCTCCTCCCGAGCCGCGTCCGTGGCCAACACGTCCGAGGCGGGGCTACTGGTTGGCGTCATGCTGCGTGCGAGCGAGATCCAGTCCCTGGAGGAGCGTGTGGCCACGGGCATCCTCATGACCTTCTTCTGCGGCGTTATGATGGTCGCCAGCGGCTTCATGCACCAGGGTGGCTTCGTGACCTTCTTCTCGCGCACGGCCATGAACGCGTACGTGACGGCCATGGCGTTCCTCACCATGACGTCGCAAGTGCCCGCCTGGCTCGGCATCTCGCTCTCCTCCGCGCAGCTGACCGTGTTCACCTATCTCGAGATCTTCTCCAAGCTGCCGCAAGTCAACCCGTACTCGTTCTCGCTCGGCGCCTTCTCGGCCGTGCTGCTGGTGCTGTTCAAGTTCGCCAAGCGGCGGCTGGTGGATCGAGCGGCCACGCTGAGCGCCCAGCCGCGACAGAGCGCGCTCGTCCACGCGCTCAAGACGTCCCCCGGCGGTCGGGCGGTCAAGACAAGTGGCGGTGTCGAGATGCTGGTACAGTCCGCCGATGGAATCCCCGTTAACACTCGCGATCATGGCGATGGCGAAGAGAGTGACGACAACGCACCCGCGTACGCCCGACCGCGTGAGTGGTCCAGCTCGTCGTGCTCTTCCAACACTACCGGCGCCTCAACAAGCTCCAACCAAGCTCAGGTCCACAACTTTCCCCACTGGACGCAGCAAGGAAGCTCCAATAGCGACCGCGTGCAGCTGCTGGAACGAGGTCCGGATCCCAGTATTGACGCCCCGACCGGCGGCTGGCTGGCGAGCAAGCGTGTGCAGTTCGTGCTGCAGCTCACGTGCGATGCCGGCTCGCTCATCGTGTGCGTCGTGGGCATGGTCGTGGGGCGCTACCTCGGCGAAGACGTGCTGCGCCTGACGGGCAGGGTGCACCGCGGGCTGCCGGAGCCCATGTTCCCGCTGAGCGCGTTCGGGGACTCTGTGCCAGTCGAGCGCGCGCAGGACATCGTGACCAACTCGTTCATGGTCTCGGTCGTGGCCTTCATGTCGAGCGTGGCCATGGGCAGCAACCTGGCCAACAAGCAGGGCTACCACATCTCGGCCAACCAGGAGCTGCTGGGCCTGGGCTTCGCCAACCTCACGTCCTCCTTCTTCCAGGGCATGCCGTCCAGCATGGGCATGTCCCGCAGTGTCGTCAATGCGCAGAGTGCGCGCTCGCCGCTCGCGTCCATGATCACGGCCGTGCTCGTCATGCTCACTCTCCTGTTCCTCACGGCGCCGCTGTACTACCTCCCCATGGCTCCGCTGGCGGCGCTCATCATCACCTCGGCGGCGGGCCTGCTCGACTTCTCCGAGCCCAAGTGGCTCTTTCGCGTGCGCCGCCGCGAGTTCTACGTCTGGGTCACGGCCTTCGCGTCCACCGTCAGCCTCGGGCTCCTCCACGGCCTACTCGTGTCGGTCGGCGCGTCGCTCATCGAGATCATGGGCCGCACCAAGAAGCCGAAGGTCGTGGTGCTCGGCGAGACGCCCGAGGGGATCTGGGTTCCGCTGGGTGAGCAGCCCACCGACGTGCTCGCCGTGCGCGTGGAGCAGTCGCTGTACTTTGGCAACGCGAGCCACCTCGTCCACGCGATCGAGCAGCGACTGGAGACCGTCAAGGAGCGCGGACGGATCGTGGGTGTCGTGGTCGACGGCTCGCGTATCAACGATGTGGACGCGTCCTCTATCCACGCGCTGCGCGAGTACGAGACCAAGATGCAGCGCGGCGCCCAGCAGCAGACGCTCACGTTCGCCAACCTTCGACCAGAGACCGCCAAGGAGCTCGTGGCCTGCGGTTTCACCGGGTGGATGACCGAGGAGGGTGAGGAGCTGGAGGACCCCAGTCGTTTAGACGGCGACAGGCTCGAGAAGGCCGGCGGACCGAAGTACCACGACTTCACTCGCGACGTAGCCTCCGCCGTCGCCTTCCTCCGCAGCGACAAGTGATAGCACTCGCAGACACTAGAGGGTCAAAGCTAGCCAAACTCAATGGCGTTGACAGACAGACAGCTCATTTGTTGTTCATGACAAGACTGGGAAATGAATTGGTAAAGTGATCGCTGCACTCGTAAGCCTCATCCAATTGCATAGCTCTACTCCACGACAACGGCGTTGCCATCGACAGCGTGAGGCCACAACAGCAGGAGATTGGCGTGCATTGGGCTGCTCTGGGTCTATTTCCGCTCGGTGGCGATGAACTGGAGGCGCGAGGGCGAAACCAAACGCCCGTGGCGAGCACCGAGCGTATTCTTAGACGAGAACGCGGCCTAGAACAGCTCCACCACCTCCCTCCGCGGCACTAATAGCCGTCTCGGTCTACTCCCGAGCGGCAGCCGTGTCTGTGAGAGCTGGAAGCTTGTGCCTCAGCACCGACCGCTGCAGCTGGTAGACGACAGGAGCGAGGCGAAGCGAGAGACCGATCGACAGATCCGATGGACGCGCGGACCGTCAAGAGCGCGACGGCGACGCGCAAGAAGTCGGCCGGCAGCGGGAAGGCCAAGGCCGCGTCCATCCTCATGCGTGTAAGTGCCGCAACGGGATCGAGTTGGAGAGATGCTCGTGCATACTGACCGTCTCGACGACTGCACCACGACAGGAGGAGCTCAAGAGCGACAAGCGGCAAGCGCTGGCGGACGCGCTGACGACCAAACTGACGGCCAAGTACGCCAAGCACGACGCTCCGTTCGCGGCGTCGATCGCGAGCATGACGGCGCGGCTGTTTCTGCACTCGGCGCGGCGCGTGCTGGAGGCCGACATCGTCGCGTTCGAGGCGGTGGTGCGCAAGATGAGTCTGGAGCGCGAGCAGGGTCGTTCGAAGGGCAAGAATGCCGGTAGCAGCAGCGGTGGAGGCCACTCAAGCGGCGGAGGCGCCGGCAGCAGCGGGTTGGCAGCGGCAGGGGCGAGCGCGGTGGGGAAAAAGTCGGCGGCTGAGACTGCAGACCCGCTGGCCGGCGCGCAGGACGAGTGGGTGCTGCTCAACGCGCTCACGCTGATCGAGTACGAGAGCGAGCAGGAGCGCACGCGCGCCAGGCTGGCCGAGAAGAAGCTGACGCAGCGCGCGTGGCTGGACGCGCAGCAGCACGAGAAGGCGAGGCGCGCGGCGGGCGAGCAGTCGCTGGAACAGCAGGTGTTCGCCTTCCAGCAGAGCGACGTGGCCAAGTGGCGGTCGCAGGAGAGCGCCAAGAAGCAGCAGATGCACGAACAGGCTCTCAAAGTACGTCGCGAGCAGGATGAGCAGCTCCGGCAGCAGAAAACGGCCGAGGCAGCCAGGGAAGAGGCTCGCAGGCAGCAGGAAGCGGCTGAGGTCGCTCGCGTTCAGAGCGAGCTGAAGCGGCTCGAAGACGACGCGAGGCGTCGACGCGACCAGGAGCGAGCGCGGATGCGGGCGCTGCAGGCGGAGAACGCGATCGAGCAGCAGCGCAAGGTGCAGCAACAGAAACTCGAGCAGCAGGAGGACGCGCAGCTCATGGAGGCGTACGCCCAGCGGCTCGCCCGCGAAGATGAAGAGCGCATGATGCGGCTGCAGTCGCGGCTGCAGCTGCAGGACCAGCGACAGCACGGCGTGGTCGAGAGCCTGCAGACCCAACTGCGCAAGAAGGTGCTCGAGGAGGAGCGGCGCGCGGAGGAGTTCCAGCGGATGAAGGACGCCGCCGAGCAGCAGAAGGAGCAGGTACAAACGCTGTCATTGACCTGACGCTGTTGATGAACCTCACTGACGCTCACACGTGGCTCGACAACGATCGGCAGGCGCAACAGGAGCAGCGACGACGCGAGGCGCTGGAACGACAGCAGTTTCTGCTGCAGCAGCGAGAGCAGAAGAAGCAGCGCGAGCGGCTGGAGCTCGAGGACGACCTAAGCTTCGCGCGGCAGTACTACGCCGAGGGCCGCGCGGCACTCGAGGCGCAGCAGCGACAGGTGCGCGGTGTGCGCGAGCGCAACAAGCAGTTCCAGGAGAAGCTGATCGTGCAGATGGAGGAGCAGAAGGCCGGCCAGCCCATGTCGCCGCTGCACCTGCCGCGCGCGCTCATGAACAGCCGGGAGAAGCGCATCAACGCCAAGCTGCTGCAGAAGCTCGAGGACGACGAGCTCGGCCAGAAGGTGAGGCAGAAGCTGAGCCCCGTGCGCGGCAGCGGCGACGCACCCACCATCTCGACGAGCTTCTACTAGGGGATTGCATCATGGATAAGCGGAGGGAAGGTACATATAACGAGGATGGCGCTGTCAATGAGATTAAGCGAGTGCGTGATGCACGCGACCGCCAGCTTCTCGACTATAGCAATGGCTCTTGTCCGCCGTTTACTTGCTCGTCGTGTGGGACAAAATGGCGCTCGCCAACTCCACAAGCTGGCTGTTGCCACCTTGCACAACTTCTAACAGGACTGCAGCCCCATTTGCCGCCATCAGGTGCGCGCAAACGGTGCCACCATTGCCACAGCACAGATTCTTCAGTGCAACGAGGCCTTCCTCCTTGTCGTTGGTTTCATCCGAGTCATGAATGTACTTCAGTAGAGCCGCGATTCTCCCGTTCTCCGCGACCAGCGTCTTTGTCTGCGCGTTAAGCCTGAGGAATCCCAACGCACCCGCGGCCACGAGCTTCTGGTCTTCGTTACCGTCCACGAAGAGGCCAACTAGAGCGTCCACTCCGCCATCGAGAGCGATTTGAGTCGCGAGCGATGCGTTCTTGTACGCGAGATTCCAAAGCACGGTCGCAACGTTATCTTTCTACGCATCGTTGCCGTCGCGGACCAGCGCCAAGCAGACAGGGATGCCTCCAGCGGAGACAATCGACTCCTTGTCGTCGCTGCGTATCGAGAGATTCACAAGCGCAGCGATTGCAGCCTCTTTCTGAGCATCGTTACCGTGAAGAGCCAACTCGATCAGCACAGGAGCAGCACCCGCAGCCACAATCAGCGGACTGTTACGTGCGCTAGCAGACGGTATCGACAGGTCTTGAATTGCGGCCGCTGCCCACGCTTTCTCGGCGTCGCTCCCATTCCTCAACAGCTGGACAAGGGCGTCGACTTCTCGTTCGCTCACGGGGACACCTCTGTTGATGGTGACAGCGAGAAGATGATCCAAGGCGAACATGACCACTTCCTTGTTGGTACTCTTTGCCAGCTCGTGCAAGCTCAGTAACGCGCCGCCGCGCGAAACAATGCAATTCTTCTGAAGGCTCGCCAGCTCTCCTGCATTAAGTGTTGACCACATGTGGGCCATATCCAAGCGCTCCACCAGCGCAGACAGGTGCACCACAACCGCGTCGATCGTCACGCGCTGAGCACGGTCCAAGCAGCACATCCGCTCGATCAAACGCCACTCCGAGTTAGCAAAGCCCGCCGGACGTGGCGGCAGATGGCCCTTCTTGACATGAAAGGTCACCGCTGCATCAGGCATCGAGTCGCCCCACGGGTAGTTGCCGCTCACGATCTCGATCATGACCATCGCGAAAGAGTACACGTCCGATGCGAATGTTGCTGCCTTACCTGGCACTCCCTTCGACGGAAGACACTCTGGAGCCTTCCAGCGATACGCGCCCAGCGCGCCACCCATCTCGGCCGCGCCATGGCGTCGAGCCGACACGCTCAAGCCAAAGTCTGTCAACTTGGGGACGCCGTCAGCTCCGACCAAGATATTGTTCGCCTTCAGGTCGGCGTGGATGATACCGTTGTCATGGAGATAATGGAGACCCAACGCGGCGTTGAGCAGGCTGTACCACATCAGACGTGGATCACGACCTTTTTTCGCAAGGTATGAGTCGAGATTCCCGCCGCTCGCGTACTCGCACACAAAGAACGGCTGATCGAGATGGCACGCGCCGTACATCTTGACAACGTTGATATGGTTGAGTTTGAACCACACGTCGGCTTCGCGCCGGAACTGCGCTTGGACCGTCGCCTGGTCACCCGCGTCTGTGAAGACTCGTTTGACGACGACCCGCGTGTCAAACCATTTGCCGAAATGGACAGACCCAAACGCGCCGCGACTGAACTCGGCGAACGACTTGAAGTCGACCTCTGTTGGCGGGAGAAACCATTGTGGAAGCGAGGCACATCTCCATTCCCAGGTCTCCATGTCGCCAATACGATCTCGAAGATCGGACACCAGTTTGCGACCGGACCGAAGCACAATAAGCGCTCTCGTTCCAACTTGGTCGAAGCTAAGCGCCGTGACTTTCTCTTTCTCTCGCATGATCGGAAGTTGCGGTGACGAGTGACGAATCAGTTTACTCAGCGCCACAAACTGGTGTCTGGAGCTCAGTAGATTCTACTTTGGCTTTCACGAATGTACATCACTCGTGTTTGATAGCCCGTGGGATTCCAGAAGCCGGTCGATGTCCGAGTCGAACGAGAACATGCTCACAGGGACCCTGTCTTGTGATAACGCTAAGCTGAGCGCGTCGGTGCGTGTCTTCTGCTCCAGCAAGCGATACAAACGAACAAGCAGCGAGGCGAAGTGCGCAATGAGTTCCTTGAGAGCGGAGGTGTCGACTTGCTGGAGGTCCATCGCTGCTAGTTGGCTGCAGATATCAGCGAGTCGTGACTGGATATGCGACTCGGGTTCCTCCGTGACAGCCATCTTGGTACAGCGAAAGAGAATCTCCGCGATCGGTTTCCCAATTGCTGGAACCACAATCGTGCCAATGTCGGAAACGCTATCGACAGCGCTGAGTTGGCAATCCAACGCACCTCCATCGTCGAACCAGTCCTGTTGTCCAGCAACCCCCGCGAGCGCTTTCAGGCGCTCGATGATGACGAGAATCGCGCCGGCTAAAGAGGCCTCCACTCGGCGTATCTCCATCAGAGCCTCCCATTCTCTTCGACATAATTGGGCCGACTTGCCGGCATCAGATGAGCTCGATCCGCGCTGTCCGATGCATACGTGGCTCCTTGCTTCTTTGAAGATCGATCGCTATCATCAGGTGACGCAATCTCGTGCAAACAGTCTAGGCTCACCAGACTGAGCGCCTCAATGTCGGATGCAACCGATGAACTCCGACCGGGCACATGTTCTTCACAGGAACCCACCACTCGTTGTTGACCCACGAGAGCGCTATCTCCGTTGCCAACAAGTCCAACCCCGGGCAACAATGCTTTGGCATCGAACTGGCCGCAATACACGTTTTCCAGGCTGAGCTGACCGCAGCCGAGCCCTCGCTCGTGCAGGTACTGCAGCACCAACGCGACATCGTACATGCACTGCCACACTTGCTGCCGAGTTGGCCCTTCATCAACGTATGCTCTCAGTGTTCGTAGCTTCTCATGGGCGATGAACGGCTGACCCCCCACGCGGCAAGGTCCCAGGAACTTGGTCACGTGCGGGTGATTCAACTTGGACCATGTGGTCGCCTCCTTGATAAACCCAATCTTGCCTGAGTACTCGGGGGCGTAGAGGCCATTCCCCCACCGCGACAGGCTGAACGTGCCGCTGAACTCGGACGGCATCACCAGCCACGACGGTAGCGCCACGGTGACCACGTTGGAGCGGGAAGCCGCGAAGTCGAAGGCCTTCATGGTGGTCTCGACCTCTTCAGACGTTAGTACGTCGTCTCCGTACTGATCAACGGTGGCCTTAAGCAGCGTCAGCGCTTCTTCCTGCCGCTCCTCGCTCTCGATCTCACGCAGCAGTGCCGCCTTGCCGTTGCCTTTGCTAGTATCACCGCTCTTCACGTCGACGCCATCTATCGATGCCAACAGCTCATCGTACCGTGCCACACAATCGCTTCGTTCCTGGTCAAGTGTCACTCTCCACTCTTTCAGCCTCGACGGTTCGTCCACTGGGTATTCGGCGCTTGCCGCGTCCAACACGCCGTGAAGCCGCTGCAGCTGCCGCACAAAGTGTCCAGTCTGCGCCAAGCGAAGCAACTGCGACTTCTGCCGTTCGTACGCGCGGATGTCGTCGCGCATACTCTCGGTGCTAAGCAGCAGTCCGAGCAGCGCGTACTCGAGCTCTTCGTCGTCCAGCGCCTCGACGAAGCGCCGGAAGTGGCGGTACCGTGCTGCCGCGTGATCGCCCAGTCCGTCGGTCGTCGGTGGCGCGTCCGCGGGCCAGTCCAGCGCCCACCGGTCGGCCATCGGGAAGAGCCATCCGTACTCGCCCGCCTCTGTGCTGTCGTTGGTGGCCTCGAGCTGGAAATGACGCGGAGACGCGTGGCGACGAGCTCTCCGTCGTCACCCACCCACCCGCCCTTGAAGTGATGCGCAGTGTGGAGTGTGATTTGTGCGCCTTGCTGTCCGCTTTAGTGACACGGTCACTACGTGCTGAAAGAGTAAAGCACTGAAGTAATGTATCGAGAGAGGTCGCAGACGGAATGGCAAGCAAGGCTCGTCGATACCACGACGATGCAAGCAGCATTGTAGCTGGTATACGAGCAAGCTCTTATAGTCAACGTAGCATCCGTCTTCAACCGCGGACGCCACGGAGTGAGCATTCGAGCGCCACGGGCGTGGGGCGGACATCATTGCGGCCGAAATGCCTGGGACACTGAAGTGACCAGCCACCATGCGGTGCTGTTGTAGAGCAGCTGTGCTTTTTTATCCGATAGTATCCTAAGTTTTAGCTCGCAAGTGTCGATGATAACCACAAGGATTCCATTCTGATTCGCTAAAGCACAGTCCGCGTCACTTCAACTTATAGTTTTGCAGATGATCTGCCAGAATTACGGATAAATCGATCCTACACAGCCACTATTTAGCGAAAACGTCATCTTTTACGTTAAACATTATCCAAAAGGTTGAGCCGGCTGACAAGGTACGACAACGGGTTCCGCGAATCTGCGACGTGTGATCATTCCCTTGGGAACGACATGCGGCAGGGTACGACAATGGCTTGGGTGCCTTCACTCGCTCTCCATCTCCGCCGCCTCCTCCTAGACGACTTCTTCAATTCCCCAGCAGCAACCGGCGGTGACGGTCCATCTCCAACCCTGGTGATCCCCAATTGAATGCGGTTCCAACTCGGAGATCACCAGGGTCGAAGATGGGCCGTTGCGGTTCTGGGGGTACGACAAGGCTGCATGCGGTTTGCTCCCTTCATCCATCCGTCCGCCTTGAGCTCATGGTCCTCCTTCTTGTCCTTCGATGAATTATCAACGGCGCCGACACCTTCGGCCTTCACCTTCCTCTTCACTCCTCACTCTGCAATTTACTCTGCCTCGCGCACCTTGGAAACCCACCAAGCCTCTTAATCACCTCAACCATAACCATGTCTCCCATTGCATCCACCAGCAACGGCGCGCCGCTGCCTACCAATGGACTGACGGCGTCAGCTACCGCGGGTCCTCGCGGGCCAATCGTGCTGCAGGACTTCGCACTGATCGACCACCTGGCGCACTTTGACCGTGAGCGCATCCCGGAGCGCGTAGTGCACGCCAAGGGCGCGGGCGCCTTCGGCTACTTCGAGGTGACCCACAACG